>PVJC01016421.1:0-33777 GCA_004026665.1 Murina feae | reverse complement strand
TACAGAGAATATAGTCAATAATATATTAATAACATTGCACAGTGGCAGATGGTTACTAACTTATTGTGATGATCACTTCATAAGGTATATAAATGTACACCTAAAACTATTATATTTTATGTCAACTATAATTTTTTAATTAAGTAGTTAATTAATCTTTTAAAGTAAATTGAAAAAATGCTAGAAACTACAGTATGTCTGCTTTCAACACCTGAACTCTTAATTAGGTATTGAACAAGCTGGTGTTTTGGCACCTATTCATCATGCATGTAGGCTCATTCCTGATAAAAGAAAGTCACAGCTCTGATTTAAGGTGATAATAAGCAAAGGCAAAATCTCTTGAAATCACCAAACTCTCCTAGGAAATTGCCAGGATGGAAGGACTCTTAGCCTTTCAAATTCAGCTCCCAGGAGGAAGTCTACTTTGTGATCTTCTTATCTACCCCCCTGAGCTCCCCCAGCAAGGATGAGTGAATCTCCCTTTTGCTACACCAGCACCCCATGTCTGTTTTATATATATATATTCATATTCTCTTGGGAAAACCTAGACAATCAAAACTTTGAGATGAAGCAAAGGCCTTTGCAATCCAACATCTGACAACTCCCAATCACAAGTCAGAGCTGGAACTATTCCCTCCCATTGCACCTCTTGCCTTTTTAACATTCATGACCCATGGATGCCCACCAGAGACTAGGTAAAGAGATGTCTAGAAAAAAATATGTGACTATGGGGCATCGGTAACCCTGTGCCCAAAGGCTGTATACACTCTGATTTTAAAAATGGACCATTTTAGTTCCCAGTGTATAAAGATCCACATGTAAACAGCTTTGATTCATATTGTAAAATCCTCAGGAACCATGCTCTGTTTCCACAGCTCTATTTTACTTGCTTATTTTATGAGCCTCTTGATGGAAATCTAAACCTTGAATGATCTTTCACAAACCATTAATCTTTGAAATACAATTCAAGAAAGAGGCTGTGTAACTATCAAGTGCTAGCATCCAGAATTGATGAAAAACAAAAGAGGCCTTGGGTTTTTAGAAGTGCCTGCAGGCTGAGACTGTAGAAATGAGCTCCTCCTGTCACCATGGTAACACATATAGAGGTGGCACAGCCCCATGAGCTTATCCCCTGATTTCTCTGCAACTAGAGATCAGTTTCCTAGCAAAGAATAAAAACGAAGAAATAATGGAGGAAAGGAAGAAAAATTTAAAGGTCCCAGGTTAGATTCCAGTCAAGGGCATGTACCTTGGTTGCGGGCATGTACCTTGGTTGCGGGCACATCCCCAGTGGGAGGTGTGCAGGAGGCAGCTGATCGATGTTTCTCTCTCATCGATGTTTCTAATTCTCTATCCCTCTCCCTTCCTCTCTGTAAAAAAATCAATAAAATATATGTATATTTTTTAAAAGAGCATGGCTGCTGGTGCAGTGTTAGTCTGGAAGGGAAAGGCCTTGTAGGGAGAGGTGGTGGGCAAACTGGTAGACCTACAGCTTTTATATGACATAAGCAAAAAATAAATGTATATGGTAAATCACTGAGATGTGGAGATTATTTATTATGCAGCATAATTTTTTTTAAAATTTGTACTAATTTACTGGCAAACCCAATAGCAATTAACAAGCAAATTCCTTAAAAACCACAGTGTCTCACCCTGTAAAAAGAAGAACCCCACCAATCACTTTTAACATAATTATTTATTATTGAAAGTATTACATATGTCACTTTTTTCCCCCAGTGACCCCCTCCAGCCTGCTCCAGCCCCCCTACCCCACCCTAGGCCTTCAGCACCCTATTGTCTGTGTCCATCCACCAACCATCTTTAATGAGCAGTTGCAAGACATCAACAAATCTGGGCAGCTCAGTGGTGCATAAAGCACAGAGATAAAGAAATCATACAATAGGGGGCAAGAACTTTGAAAGGAATGCTGGCTGGGATAAGAAGAGCACTTGGGAGGTCAATTCCCAGTCAGGGCACATACCCGAGTTCCAGGCTTAATCCCCAGTGTGGGGCGTGCAGGAGGCAACTGATGAATGATTCTCTCTCATCATTGATGTTTCTATCTCTCTCCCTCTTCCTTCCTCTCTGAAATCAATAAAAACATATATTTTTTAAAAGTTTAATAAAACATTCCTACTCAATTCTATATTATCTTTTGGACTGTTTTTTCCCCTTTCAAATACAGAGAGAAAAAGTGCCTAAAATGTTTTACTCTCTAGACAGATAGGTAATATATTATTAAAAAAAAAAAAAAAAAGAATTCTGCTCTTCTGCTCTGAACTCCTAGCTGCTGGACTTTAAAGGAAACATCACAAAGCTATTTTGTGTTTTTCAGGCTCCTGATTTTATATATACGTCTCTTCATGTTGGATTTTCTTCATGACATTTCATTGTCATCCCTGCCATAACCCTCCAATTACTTTTATGCATAAGAACTTTTAAATTAAGGCAAGTTTTAGACAGTTTTCATCAGCCCAGGGAGGGTAAAATGTAGGCCCAGCTTAGGTGTACCTCAAGGCTTCCCCTTCCATCTGTAGGATGTGTGAACTCTAGTTGGCTCACAAGAACATAAAAAGGTCAGATGGTCTGGTGGTTAAGAGCATAGTGTATGGAGTCAGACTACCTGGGTTGAAACCCCAGCTCCCACACTTACCAGCTGTATGCCTTCAGTGGTTCCTTAACTTCTATGGACACTAGTGTCCTCATCAAGCAGAGTCAATAATAGTGCTTCCCTTCTAGGAGAGTTCTAAAATTAAATGAGCTAATGCATACAAAGCCCTCAAATAGTACTTGGAAAATTATAAGAGCTCAATGAATGTTTATTATTATTAAAAATGGTTTTAAAATCCACTTCTGGAGATAGAACTAACAGGTTGGTCACCACTTGTGTAGACATGCCATTAACTTTTGGTTTGGGAGCCTTGAGGAAGTTGGCAGGATTTTGCCAAATGTATATGCAGCCTGGAAGAACTGTGGGCTTCACTCTAGGTCACGTTAAGAAGGTCAAGTTTACTTTATCACCAACACCACCCATTCTCAAAAGAAAACAAGGAAAAATGTTCCTATACTGATATTGAGCCCATTAAACAAATACTGATTTCTCACTATGTATCAGGCACAGTAAGCTGGAGATGCTGCAAGGGAAATAGATACATGCCATTTGGGAACTTACATGCTCATTGGGGAGACATCCAATAAACAAAATAAGCAAATTATTCTTAAAAATATACCTCACAAAGAATTACAGTTCCTATGACCCTCCCATAACTCTGCATTAGCGCTTGCCTTAAACAACATGCATTCTCCTTTCCTGTCGAACCCATTGCCTGTCTTAACATGGATTGTTGCCATGGCTTACCATACATTTGAATTCCAAGGATCAAATTAGAAGTCAAAGATCTCTGGCTTTAAAATACTTTTTTTTTTCTGTAGAACTACCTTGTCTTCTGAGTGTTTATAGAATCGACATTGAGAGCCTTAGGGTCCTGGTTTGATCACACCTAACCATGTAGGGTAACTCTGGTCTCATCAGTAAGATACTATAATGAGCCTTTTTGAGTTTTGCTTCTCTGAAATGATGGAATTGGCCAGCAACTGGTTCTCAAAGGGTGGTCCACACTCAGCGGCATCAGCTTTATCTTGGGACTTTTTAGAAATGCAAGTTCTCAGACCCTGCTCCAGAACTACTGGATCATAAATTTGGTAAGTGGGCCTCAGCAATGTGAGTTCTAGTCTTTTCCTTAAAACAAACAAAAAGCAAAGGTCAACACAAATCCCAAAAGAAAGTCTATCCTTTCAGTCAGGCCTCCTGAAGTTTTGTAAGCAATACTCAATACTTTACAATCCTAGTACCCCCAAACCCCACAAAATATTGATACAATTTAGTCTCTCTAAGTTCGGGGATTTAAATTATATTTTTTACTTAGCTCTTTTATTATCTCTTTGTGCTAAATGATAACTATGCTTGACGTTACTTTATAAGCTAATTTAGTGATGGTTCTTTCCAGTAAATTTCCTCATATCCTGATTACCTATTTTTCATGATTGGCTCCATATTGAAGTGCCTGCTTTCACAGAACCTCCTTCCCCCAGGGTTCTTTATCATTTCACACAATATGAAAAAAATAGCATGTATCCCTTCCCCATGGGAAATACAGCAGCCTCTAAAACATACCATTAGCTTAAATCAACAGCACAATACAATGACCACCAACCACATGAGACCAATGAGGAGCAAGATGAGTTAGAGGGACTCCTGGCAGATACTGTTAGCCAGAATGCACAGGGAATCCAAATTGGACATATGTGCATAGTTGCAATTTCTCTTTTATTGTTTCTGAGTATTGAAAAAAATGACTTTTAAATTTTCTCAAAAATTTGGTTCCCTTTCCACACTCCCAGCACTTGGATGTTAAATCTTTCTCTGTCTCAACACTGCTTCGGCTATCTAGTTCCAAGTCATCATATCTGGTCCATTGCTATACTCTTCTAAGTTGTCTTCTCTTTTTCCAATAAGGATTGGATATTGACCAATTGTGTTCAGTGGGTGGAGGTGTATAGCACTTTAGGAAGGCATTTTAATATTTCAAAAATTCTTTAGGATGGTCCACAAAAAGTGGCCTGGTGCAGCAACTAAGAGTAGATAGTGCCAAACTCTATTTCTTTCCCTTTATAACTTTTCATTCTCAGAAGAGAGCTGAGTTTCCAAGGAATATTCAATTGGGATAACTTGGAAGTATATCAGTCCAGCTACCTCGTTTGGAGGCAATACTTTTCAGTCATCTAGAAAAACTTTTTTGTTGTGGTTGTTGTTGTTTGTAAAGTGGATAGAGTTTCAAAGTAAGAAGCCATTCATGAACAGCTATCTCATTAGCTACAAACATTTTTTTAGTTGTTTGTTTACTTGTCCCTAAAAATAGTTTGGCAAGGAAGGAGCTAGCTCACTTTAGAACCTGGGGTTTATTATGGGTAACATGATTTTATTTGCATAATGTTAATATTCTGCAGAGCTATCTGGCTCCCAAAGCAATAGAAAAATAAAGTAAGCTAAAACTAAACAGACTAGCAGTAACCAGAATCAGGACTTGTGAATTTAATGATGAAAAGTGGCATCCAAGAAATTAATGATTAGCTATCTCAGAATATGGTTAGCAGTGGTGATATTCAGGTCAACATCATGACCAATGAAACAGACTGACCTTCACCAAGAAATTGCTTTTTACAATAATGTATCTAAAACCTAGACTTGGGGTCAGACTAATTAGTACCAAAAGCCCTTCCATTCTTAATATTGTGTTATTCTATAATGGTACATCTTTGTGGTAGAGCTAATTATCATCTAAATTGCCCTTGAAAATTTGTTGGCCTAAATGCTGGGTGATTTCCCAAAGTATAACCTCAAGGATCTGTATTAGGTCTGCCTCCTCAGTCAGGGTTTTGTTACAGCTACAGATAATTACAGTTTTATTAGACGTCTTAAATCTTTATGAAATATGCGACTAAATCACAAGCAAGCAACAAGTATTAGAGCATGGCAAAGCCACAAGTTTGGAGAAAAATAAGACATTTATTGAAGAACCATTGCTTGGCTTGTAAAGTCATTCCTATGGCTCAGTACTGCTAGAGGATAATGGGAAAGACCTCATAAAACGGAGAAATTTTTTGAAAAGAATCAACTAATTGAAAATATCCAAGTGCAGGCAAACTCCCTGGAGAAAACAACTTATGTAATATGATTTGTGGGGTTCTGGGAAAGGTCAACCATACCAAAAACAGTACCTACCCAAATTAGCCTTCCACAGACCTCAAGTTCTCCCGTTACTCATTTTTCCCTCATCTTACTCGGCAGGTTTACTCTTTAGATTACATACCTATTAAAACTTTGAAGCATTATCAATAGTAACCACCTTAATATAAATTATGTTTTAGTAGACTGACTATTGACACATTCAGCAGAACTCTATGAGAGGAGAATACAAATAGGTTAATGTCGGAATGAAAGAAGAATTCATCTCAGGCTAGATCCTCTGAAGGGTGGAAGGATAGAGTGCCACAGTGAAGAATCCTGAGATCTTAAAACAATGAGAGAAATAAAGCAATTTGGGGATAGGAACAAAGAAAAAATGTTTTAAAAACATTTTTAATTTGATATCGACAAATTGTGTTCAACGGGTGGAGGTGAGGGGCACACTTCTAGATACTTTACATTTATTTTCTCATTTTATCCTCAAAATAACTTGTTGGTTAGATATTATTAATTCCATTATAACATTACTATAATAGCTGTATTATTTTATAGCTGAAGAAACTATTGGCTCAAAAGAGATGATATATGTGTTCAAGTTTTCAGAGCTAGCAAATGGTTGAATCTGGATGCATATTCATATCTCTGTGACTCCAGAGCCTGGGCTTCCTGGAATTCAGAGCCTTAGCTCTAAGTCTTATACTCCCCAGAGGGCCCAGAACTTTCCTACCTACTGTATAGACCCTTGAAGAAAAAAATAAATGGAAACGCCCAAAGTCAAATTTACCTCCTTTCCAATTTCCCTTTAAGCCAATGTTTTTCAATTTTTTCTTTTAACCATGAAACCTTGTTTTCAAAATTAGCATAGGCAAAACCCAGTTAACCCACCATGGAAGTCTGAAGGCCTATTCGTTGAACCACATGGGTGCCATGTAAAAACTTCAAAGCCACTGCAGGAAAGACAGGAACCAGTGCTCCAAAAAAGTCCACTAAGCACATGAAAAGTTGCCAAAATCATTAATCATCAGGGAAACACATATTAAAACAACAGTGCAAGATCACTATATACCTACTTGAAAAGCAAAAAAAAATTAATATTTTTTTATTAATTTCAGAGAAGAAAGGAGAGGGAGAGTGAAATAGAAACATCAATGATGAGAGAGAATCCTCAGTCAGCTACCTCCTGCATGCCCCACCCTGGGGATCAAGCCCATATCAAACTATCTAACCGTGACCTCCTGGTTCTATTGAGGAGGAAGGCTGGTTCTGCAAGGAATGTTAGGCCATTAAACCAAACAAAGCCCTGTCCCGTGGTAGGTAAGGCAGGGGGCCTTGTTTCTGAGCCCTGAACCTGGGGGAAGGGTAGATGAAAAGAATTCTCCCTTCAGGGCCTTGTGGGGAGGGAGTATATTTGCAAATCAATGAACTCGAGGGGCAGTCATAAAGCAAGATTCTCACGTGCTACCCTCACTCTGATTTGGATTCGGATCAATCCCTGAGTCCGCACATGTTATTAAAACTGTGATTTCTCCACCTCTTCAAAGAGTCGCTTTAGTTTTTTTGGTCTTTCTGCAATACTATGGCTGAAGCTCAACCACTGAGCCACGTGGGCTGGGCTGAAAAGCTAAAATTTAAAGTACTAAGTTAGCAAAGATGCAGAGCAACTGGAAACCTTAAACATTGTTAATGGGAATACAAAATAATATAGCCATTTTAGAAAACAGTTTGGAATTTTTTATAAAGTTACAACATATCATTATCACATATGACCCAGCAATTTCACTCCTAAGTACTTACCCAACAGCAATGAATATATGTTCACACCAAGACATAAATGAATGTTTGCAGCAGTTTCAATCATAAGTGCCCCAAATTGGAAATAGCCCAAATGTTATGAACAGGTAAATGGGCAAATTATGGTATTGCATAGAAAGAAATAATAATCAGAAATTAAAAGAAAATAACTACTGATATACTCAGCAATATGGGTGAATCTCAGAAACATGCTGAGTGATAGAAGGCAAACACAGAGGAATGTACTGTAAGATTCTACTTATGTGAAATTCTAGAAAAGACAAGTCTAATCTATAGTGATTTAAAGCAGATTAATGGCTCAGTTTGGGGTGTGGGGTAGAGAAGGGCTGTGAAAGTATCCAGGGTTTTTGGCTAAGAATTGTATTCTAT
This sequence comes from Murina feae, assembly GCA_004026665.1. Taxonomy (NCBI): domain Eukaryota; kingdom Metazoa; phylum Chordata; class Mammalia; order Chiroptera; family Vespertilionidae; genus Murina; species Murina feae. The sequence goes on along the minus strand of PVJC01016421.1, from coordinate 25,850 downwards.
CTCTCAAATATGTGTTGGTTTTGGCAGAAATTTGTCAAAACTCAGAGAACTTGACACTTATAAAATGTGTGCATTTTACTCCAATAAGGCTTACTTTAAAAAATACATTACAATTACCATACAACTAAAAAAAAATACATTACAATTACCATACAACTCTTGAGGCAGAATTTGGCACATTGATATAATCACTGAGGTGACATTTGGTCCTTTTTCCTCATTGAATTTTTTATTCCTTCAGGTCTCTAACTCAGCTCTGCTCTCCTCTACAGCCCCATGAAGGATGGCAATTCCATCTGTCCTGCAAACTTCCAGCAGACTTCATTACAAAAATACCCCAGGACCAAAGCCAGAGCTAATGAGCATCTTAGACCACTTGGAAGAAGAAAGGCTATTTTTTGGCTCAGAATAATTGAGCTTTACTTCAAATCAGAATCTAAGCTATTATTTTCTCTATACTGAATCCAAATCACTCAAATTCCTGAAATCCATCCATGGTTATTTTCTACCTGATGCCAAAATGTCCTGATGAAAAGTGAAACATGCAGCCAGTTGTGTGAATTCTTCGTCCTGAAATCTAAAAGCTCAGCTACTTGGCAGGACAGCAGAACAGCTGAACAGTCAACTGATGCTTCTGCTGTGGATTGCGAGGCTTAGACTTGTGCAGATAAGGTCTGCAAAAATCAAAAAGCAAAATGCCAATGTCCCTCATTATTGACCAAGTGAGATCTAGAGAATTAAAATCATGGACGTTTGGATCATAAAGAATTCCTGTCCAACTGTTTACAAATAAAGAGATTGAAGCAACTCTATTCATCCTTGATCAAATACCATCTCCTCTGAAGATACTTTCTCTACAAGGCTACTCTCTACTCTGGTTTCCACAGCAGACAGCTAGCACCCTACTCTAATGCTTACCCCAAAGACATGCAACTTATTTGTTTATACATTTGTCTCTTCTGCTCATATTGTAAACTACATAAATACAGGACCGTAAGCTCTGTACACCTAAATCTTAGTACATAGAGGATACACGAAGCATGATTACTGGCTGAACATGGGTTGAGAATTTCAAACTTGAATTTCAAAATCATTCTTTCTCCATCCCCATGTTGAAGTGGTGATAGTAAAATGCAATAGAAATTCTAGACTTACAATTAGTCTTAGGCATTAAAACCTGAGCATCCTGAGGCTTCATGTTCTTTGGACAAAGAGAATGTTTACAAAGTAAACTGTAATAAGCCAGCACAGCTCTTGGTATAATGGGAATATTATGATTTGTGGACATTAAAATAAAATAACAAGTACTTTCTGTAGCAATAGTAACAGTAACTATCTATCATGAGTGTTTATCATATATGAGTCACTATTCTAAGAATTATATGTGTGCCCTAACTGGTTTGGCTCAGTGGATAGAGTGTCGGCCTGCGGACTGAAGGGTCCCAGGTTCGATTCTGGTCAAGGGCATGTACCTTGGTTGCAAGCACATCCCCAGTTGGAGGTGTGCAGGAGGCAGCTGATCTATGTTTCTCTCTCATCAATGTTTCTAACTATCCCTCTCTCTTCCTCTCTGTAAAAAATGAATAAAATATATTCAAAAAGAATTATATGTGTATTAATTCATCTAATTGGAAAGCATCTATTTCATGTTTATCATTAAAAGTATGTGGAACTTGATTTTACAATTTGATTCTTGTCTCCTCCACAAATGAAAAACAAATGTGATGGGTGTTAACTACATTTGATAATCATTTCACTATATATGTGTAAATCAAATCATTATGTTGTACACCTTAAACTTATATGTCAATTATATCTCAATAATACTGGGGAAGAAATAAATAAACTTCACTGGTAAGCCAAACAGTTTTTAAATTAAAAATAAAGAAAAACAAAACAAATAATATTTTAAATAACAGTTTTCAAACTTTTCTAACAATCTTTGTTTTGAGAATTCTTTTTTTTAATTCTCACTGAAAATATGAATTTTTAATTGATTTTGAGAGAGAGAGAGAGAGAGATCAGTCACCTCCCTTATGTGCCCCAACCACCCTGACCAGGTATCAAACCCACAACCTCTTGGTATGAGATGATGCTTCAACCAACTGAGCCACCTCACCGGGGCTGTTTTCAGGTTTCTTGCCCACAGCTATTATAAAGTTCCATTTTTTTAAATTCAGACAGTTAAAAACTGAAAATATTCTTTAGATGTCAAATCATTTTTTTATCATGACATTTTGATTAACAGTGTTAGGGGCCAAAGACACAAGAGTTACATTTTTTTCAATGACAATGTGCACTCTAAAATCTAGAACTATGCTTAGAGTGAATTTATATGAGGCCAGTGTTCCCACATTTGAGCCCAAAATGTTTTTCTTCACTGTGTTGTCTGTCACCATGGAGCTGGAGAAGGTTTGGTAGATAAGACAGAGTATGAACCTGACAAATGAATTCCAATCAGAATGACTGGAATGGAAATTTCCATAAAAAATAAAAAATAAAAAAGGAATTGGTTGACTCTTTCCGTAAAAGCTAAATTCAATTGAACTTATTCAATAATAAACCCCTTGGCACACAAAATTAATGACATTTCTCTTTTTTAATCAAAATATGTCTACAAGCATTTTAAAGGTACCATCTTATCATCATTGTTAGATACTTAATATATTCAAACCTAAAAAAAAAAAAAGAAAGAAAGAAAGAAAAGAAAAGGAAAGGAAAGGAAAGGAAAGGAAAAGAAAGGAAAGGAAAGGAAAGGAAAAGATGCCCCTTGTTTTCCTTTGAATCATTTGGAGCACAAGAAAAAAACAGCTTTGTACACAAGATTAAAAAATCAATGCTTATTAAATTAATGAATAAATGAATTCCAACAACTTTTTCCCTTCTTTCAAGTCATTTCTCACATCAACAGTAAGTCTTTAGATAACTATTCTTTGCAAATCACCAGCTACTAAATTTTTCTCCCAAAGACTCTCTCCGGTTCTGTTCAAACCACTACAACCTCCAGATAAGCATCTCAGAGCCTCCTCTGTCTTCCCTCCATGACCCACCTGGTTCTTGTCCCCTCAGGGTCCCAGTTGCTCCTCTCAATCATGGTCTTCAGTCTCACCATAGGAAGATCATCCCAGAGAACCACAATCTCAATTCATGGCTTCATTTTCATTTCCTGTTTGTATTACAAGAGTACTGCTCTTTCTCCCTTGAATGATGCTGAGAAGGCAGTTGAGATCATTGGAGGGTGGTTTAGGATTTTAAAAGATTTCACAGCCTTCCCAACTGGATGTAAATTTTCAAACTCATGAAAAAAAAAGTGCACTTTAGATGAAATCTCATAAGAATGCTCTTAAAACAGACAAAAATATATACATATAATTATACTATCATTTTGTGGAAAATAAGATTCATTAAAGTGGGGAAAAATACCTGTGTTTGCCTGGGGTTGATATGGGTTCAAATCCTAACTATACTCCTTAATAGTAATTTGCTTTGAACGCTTCCTGAAGTCACATCTCCGTCATGTGAGATGAACATCAGGACCATTGTAAGGACTAAATGAGATTACATACTGAACTGGACTAGAGGCATGTAATGGACATTTGGCAATGTTAATTGACTTAGCACATATAATTTAAGGTAAAAAAAGAAGTGACCAGTTGAAGCTATAAACCCTAAACTCTATGACATCTCTGGTTGAGTTTTGGGGTTATGCCTCAAAAAGCAACTTTGTTTTATGCCTCAGTAATATGTTCTTGTCCCAACTGTAATCAAGACTATATGAGCAAAATAAGGCAGGTGTAGCAAGTCGAGAACCATATGATTTCACTCATCTGGAATATAAAATTGGAAACAACAAATGAACAAAAAGTAAAAACTCACAGACACAGACAATAAAAGGGTGGTTACCAAAGGGAAAGATAGGTGGAGGGAAGTACTAAAAGGTAAAGGAGGTCAAATATACGGCAACAGAAGATTTGACCTTCAGTGGTGAACACAACCAATATATATAGATGATGTATTATAGAACTGTACACTTAAACCTATACAACTTTATTAATCACCTAGAGGCCTGGTGCATGAAATTCTTGCACTTGTGGGGGGGCCATCAGCCTGGCCTGTGCCCTCTTGCAGTCTGAGAGCCCTCAGGGAATGTCCAACTGACATGGGGAGTGGGCTTAAGCTGGCAGTCAGACATCCTTAGCACTGCCACAGAGGTGGGAGAGGCTCCTTCAACCGCCGCTGTGCTCGCCAGCTGTGAGCCTGGCTTCTGGCTGAGCAGTGCTCCCTCTGTGAGAGCACACTGACCACCAGGGGACAGCTCCTGCATTGAGTGTCTGCCCCAGTGGTCAGTGTGTATCATAGTGACTGTTTTTTTCCTCCATATGGCTGAAACCGGCTCTCTGACATCCTCTGAGAAGTCCCTGATTATGAGAGGGCACAGGCCAGACTGAGGGACCCCACCAGTTTATGATTGGGGCCAGGGAGGGACGTAGGAGGTTGGCCAGCTGGGGAGGGACTGCAGGAGGGTTCCAGGGTGTGTCCAGCCCATCTCACTCATTCTCAATTGACCAGACACCAGCTACTGGTCAGAGCATCTGCCCCTGGTGGTCAGTGTATATCATAGTGAGCTGTTGAGCAGACTTAGCATATCATTAGCATATTACACTTTGATTGATTGACTAACTGACTGGACACTTAGCATATTAGGCTTTTATTATATAGGATGAATATCACCCCAACAGAATTAATTTTAAAAAAGGAAAACTCTATAGTGGGTTTTTTAAAATTGTTTTTGACATATACTTTTAAATAAATTAAATTATATATTCTCTTTAAAAAAGAAAAAGACTGGCTAATAAGCAATGTCTTTTACTTAGGGAGCAGCATAGAAGGTTAGAATAGAAGTGCAAGATGGATTGCTTTCAAGACAAGAAACAATTACAACACAGAGAGATTACTCATCTATTTCATAGCAAATGCAGACATGTTAAATTAATGGGAATTCAAGTGAGAGAGAGAGAGAGAGAGAGAGAGAGAGAGAGAGAGAGAGAGAGAGAAATAGAGAGAGAGGATCTCCTTGTGCTCTTCTGTTCAAACTCCTCCTTAGACTGTACTACTCAGGGACAGGAAGGCCACTCTGAGAAACCGCAAGTTTACATTTTAAGAGCAATTAAGAGGCTTTGAAGGATAATTTTGTCTTACACTTTGATTTTAGCACCTAATCCCTGAAGTAAAATCAAACCCCAAATTCTACCAAAAATAAGGATTCAACTAGTAAAATCCAAACATCAGACATTTGCATGACAATTTTAGATTTTTGTCTTTATTTTAATAGTATCATTTAATTTATCTGAAGACCAAAATTACATTTTATTTTTAATTAAATTTACTGAGGTAACATTGGTTAATAACATTACATAAATTTTAAGTATACAACTGTATAATTCAAGTCTGGGAACTCTATTGTCTTTTCACCATCCAAATTCTGGTTTCCTTGGTTACCATATATTTGGCCTCTTTACCTAATTCAGCCTCCTGTTCCCCCTTCCCTTCAGGTAACCACCAATCCATTGTCTATTTTATCTTTACAATAGAACTATGGCAATCTGTCTTTAGCCTTCCAATTTTTTCAAAGTCCAAATGTCTAATCATTATAGCCACAAAATACTGCCATTCATTAAAGTACAAAGAGAGATCAAACTAGTTTGAATTCACCTAAAGTTCTTGGTGCAACATCTTGTCTCTGGGATATAACATATGCCCCTTCGTAGCCTAAAGCCATCCTCCTTTCCATTTATTTGTGTGTGATTTTGCAGGATGGTGTGTGCCTGTTCATGGCCCAAGAAACAAGGGAGACTTTTTTACCAGTCAGTTACTTCTAATGTTGCATTTTATTATGGTGGAAGGCCATGATGTGACGGTGAACCTGTAGTACCACCCACCCTCAACAGAAACATGTGGGTTGTGGTTAAGGTTTTTTGTAGGGGGGGAGTTTTGTTGTTGTTTTTTGTTTTTGTTTTTGTTTTTTGCATTATCCCTTATAAAAGCACATCAAAAAAATTAAGGCATGCATTACTACCAAAGGGAGTGAGCATAGGCTTGCATCCTGAACTAAATAGCAATTCGTGGTAAATAAAATAGAATGTGAGCTCTGAGTCATTCTGACTCCTTGAATTAACCACACTATATTTTGCTTTTCACAGCCAAACTTCCCAAGTTAGTTGCCAAAGAGATGGTTCAATAGTCTTTAGTACTTGTAATATCTTCACCCCACCACTCTACATAGTCTGCAATCCACAGAAAATAGAAACTAATCACATGTCATCAAAAGGAAGCTTCTTCCTCCTCCATCTCCCTGGTGGTTGACCTCCTCCTTCTGTAAAATCTGTGTGCTTGGCTCCTGTACTCGCTGTCATCAGGACTTTAGTTCTTAGACTGTTCCTATTCTTTCTGCCTTTCCTCTTCCAATCCCCAAGAAGTAGCTGGTCCCTGAAAGACTGCTCTTTGCCCTCCTCTAGTCCCACTTCTCCTTGGCTATTTCAGCCATAGTTAAGGTTTCAGGTCCGTGTATTCAGGTGCATGGCTCCCAAATCTAGTCTCTATCTCAAACTCCTCTCGAAGGCTTCCATACTCATTTTCTCAGTGCATTCTGGATATCATGTCAATGCCTCTAACTCCAAATGCATAATGCAAGAAATCCTTCCCAGGGTTTACTGCCCATTTTTTGCACTTCCACTCTCCCAACTATGCAGACTCAATACTTTAGGGTCATATTTCCTCCCACCCTTTTCTTCATTCTCTATGGTTCACCTAGTTGTGAAATCGTGTCAACTTCAATTCCTCAGTATTTCCATCTTTCATGTCTTCATTTCACCTATTTTCTCAGTCCAGCCACATCTCACCTGTCACCAAAATCCTACTTTCTTTACTTCCCTCCTCTATCTTCTTAAGTTCATCTAACAGAATGGGAAAAACTGTAAGCACCATGATGACAGAAACTGGGTTTTTCTCCTTATACAACCAGTATCTTGTATGTTCCATCTAAATGTTAAATTTTTATTTATGAAAGCACAACTCTGATCACTTTATCTTTTACTGTTCCAATACGTCTCTGGTCCTCAGCATGTTTTTAATGAAAGAAGTACTAAACATGTTAATGGAATGAGATTATAGAGAGAGCCTGGTGACCTAAGGAAAGGAGAAAAGCTTGGGTTCTACCCATGTTTCTGACACCTACAAAATATAAATTGGGGACAGGTTTTGCAGGAGTTTGAGTTTTGATGTCAAAAATTACTTGAAGTGCTTACAGGATATCAGGTGGATATAGCCATAGGCATAGGTGCTCATGAGAAAAGTCTAGGCTAGAGCTGAATTATTGGAACTTGGAGATACAAAGGCAGTCCAATGGGCATTTATGAGTATTGACTCTGAAGCCAGATTGCCAGTCAGGTTCAATTCCCAGTTCTGCTGTTGACTAGCTGTGTAAACTACAGAAATAATATATGTGGTTCTGACTTTCAGAAAGTGTATAACCTTATGGGAAAAATTATAACTTCTGCCATAATTGAGGCATGAGGACAGTGTGATGGGAATACAAAAAAAGGAGAACATTTTAGAAAAGAAACAGAATCCCTCCATCCAAGCATCATGTCCAGTGCTTTGGCAAAAGTTCTGACTGAAAAAAGACAGATGAGAGGGAGACTGTTCCTTCCATATCAGGGCTAAGAGTATGAAAATAATGGTAAATTGGTTTCTGCCTCATCTGAGACTTCAGTCTAGAGCTGTATGTCCAGCATTTATTTTCACTTTACCTGGCACCTAGGGACGTCAGTCCTGAAACCATCCTGCCTGTGACTCGCTATGGCACTGGAGCTAACTCAAAGCACGCAAACAAATAGAACTGAAAAGCAAAAGCCAGTAAGTTGCACACAAGACAACTATGTTCAACCCTGTTTAAATATTTCCTTCTCCTATTTATAGCTTCTTCCCTTTTATTAAAGTTTCCAGTGATGTCACATGGCACTGCTTTGGGGGAATGTGGTTACTTCTGCCCACTTGGATCCAACACCCCATGAAAAACAGTAAGTGCCAGGGTTTGACCAGGAAAAAAAGAAGCCACTTCCAAGCAGGGCTCATGGAGCCATAAATAGAGATAACACCAGTGATCTAATGCTGCTCAGAGAAGCCCAAGGTGAGAGGCTCAAGGGAGAAAACACTCTGGGAAATTCGTTTTCATTAAGCTTTGGCAGAGCCCTCCACAACCATGTGCTCCTGGAGACCTTGAACAAGATGCCTGGAGAACCTGAGGTGCAACCCCAGCCCTGCTCCTATCTCCCACAATGACTTTGAACAAGTCACTTAGCTACTCTGAGCCTTCATTTCCACATCATTAAACAGAGGGGTTGGGTTAATGATCTAGTGGGCACCTTCCAACATTCCATGTCTCTCTAATGTGGCCATACTCTATATAAATCCAATGGTTGAGTTATGCTACCAGAGCAAAAATCCCAACTTCTCAGTATTTACCATAACTTAGATTATTATTGCTTCATGCAAAGCCAGCTGCAGGTTTGGGTAACTCTCCAGAACAATTGCCTTCCACACAGTAACTCACTATTTCAGGCTGACACGGGCTCTGTCTATTATTTATTCCATCTTAAACATATAGTCTCATTGGTGACATGCAGGTAGGGAGGGTGACTAGAGAGAGAATCATACACAGGCTTTTCACTGATTCAGCTTACATGTTATATACATCACTTCTACTCAGTTTACAACAACCACAATGAGTCTTATCCCTGCCTGACCCCTGGTGGTATGGAAGGACAGACAGAAGAAAGAGTTGACCAGTGGAAATGTCCATGTTTTCAGAAGGGGAGAAATACTGGAGATTGATGAATATAAGATATGTCTACACACAGCTGCCGTTCAATAACAAAGACCTTTTTTTCTTTTTCCAGCTGCTTCATAAACAATTCTGACAATGTTTTGAGGGCCATAGAGAAGCTCTTCATAACTCCAGTTTTTCAGTGAGAAAACATGACCAGAAATATTGAGCAACATATGCAATGTCACAGACCTGCCAAATGTATGAAATGGGTCTAGATTCCATGGCTCTGGCTCTCTGCTTCTTCAAGATGTAAAGAGATTCTAATATAAAGATCTTATAGCAGAAGGCCTGCACTGAAATCCTGAGCATTCTTTTCATGACAACCTTCTCTTTGAGCCTCAACTTTCATACCCTACATTTACAGTTTTAGGGTTTCCTTAGGAGAGTTAAATAAGATAATCAAAGGGAAAAGGCCTATCACAGAGTAAAGCAAATATTAGGTAAACTATACATTTCGTTCAACTAACCACTTCATGGTGCCTTCAACTGTTCAAAGACCACATATTCTTAAGTTCTTTTAGAGCCAGAGGACCCTGCACATAGAAATACTTCACTAATATTATAAATTAACCAGATACAGAGTTATTTTTATTGGAATTTATCTACATGAACACTAGGACCTCTTTGGAGTTGGGCAGGTGTTATATTTTTCCCAGCACCTATAAGTACCTAGAAGAAGGTAGAAGCTCAAAGCACCAAGTTGTGCCTGGCTGGCATGGTTCAGGGTTGAGCGTCAACCTATGAACCAGGAGGTCACGGGGTTCAGTTCTTGGTCAGGGCACATGCCCGGGTTGCCGGCTCAATCCCTGCTGTGGGGCATACAGGAGGCAGCTGATAAATGATTCCGTCTCATCATTGATGTTCCTATCTCTCTTTCCCTCTCCCTTCTTCTCTGAAATCATATATATATATATATAAAAAGCTCGGGGTTGTAAAGATTGGATGTAGTATGTGCTTAGCATGTAATAAGTGCCTAATAAGTATTATGCATTGTAATTATTATTTTGTTCATTTTTCTTAAGAGAAAGAAGTGAGAGGAGAAACAAGTAAGGGACATTGGAAAAAGAATGTTATGAGCTGATATTTATGTCCCTCCAAATTCATATGTAGAAATCTAATTCCCCGTGTGATGGTATTTGAAGATGGACCTTTGAAAGGTAATTAGGTCCCGAAGGTAAAGCCCTCATAAGTAGGATTAGTGCCCTTGTAAAAAGAAACCACAGAGCTAGTTTGCTCTCTTTCTGCCAAGTGAGAACACAATGAGAAGACAGACATCTACAAACTAGAAGTGGGTCCTCACCAGAACCCAGCCATGCTGGAACCCTGGCCTTGGACTTACAGCTTCTAGAACTGTGAAAAATAAATTTATGTTTATAAGCCACCCAGTATATAGTACTTTGCTATAGCAGCTACAACTAAGACAAGAGAGAACATGCCATGCACCATCTTTGAACAGGGGTGAAAAATCATTCAGGATAGGAAGGAATATAGTTGCTGATGTGAAGAATTATTTTATAGCGTTTCTTCTTGTTGTTGTTAATCCTTACACAATGATATTTTTCCACTGATTTTTTGAGAGAGTGAAAGAGAGGGAGAGAGACAGAGAAACATCAATGTAAGAGAGACACATCGATTGGTTGCCTCCTGTATGTGCCCTGACCATGGCCAGAAACCTGCAACCCACATACATGCCCTTGATCAGGAATCAAACCTGGGACCCTCAGTCCATAGGCTTACCTATCCACTGAGCCAGACTAGCTAAAGCCTTTTATAGTGTTTCTTAGCAACAAAGGAAAGGTAAGAAAATAAATTCCTAGAGCAGAGAGAATAAAATCTTAGCCCTGTATTGCATGGGGCAGGAAGGTGCAAGGAGAAGAAAGAAGGGGTGGTCCAGGACAAAAGGAGAGCAGCGTACCCCCTGGGTACCTCTTCCATGTCATGGGTGGAGGTGGCTGTGGGCTCGAAGCTCACTGCCTGAGTCAAGAAACAAATCCCAACTTCAAGTCTCTCTAATCCAATGCTGCGAGGCCATGGGCTCCTTCAAACAAGTGACCTTGGCTGTTATCTCCATGGCAACAGCTCACATCCCAAACTGTTCCTTCCTGTGTGGAAGGAAACACTTCAGTAACTGGGAAAGGCAGAAGTGGACAGTAGTTTCTCTCTCTTATGACCCTTCTTCTTTGGCAAATCATGTCCTTTCCCTAAACATCACAGTCTCCTGAGGAAACCGTTCACAGAAAAAGAGGTTTCAGTGACTTTATTTGCAGACAAGTGTCCAAAACACATTTTACAAAGTAGAAGCATGAAGCTGCTTTTCTTTTAGATTCAAGCAGAGCTCAATGTCTCTCAATGTTTCACCATTCTTCTAATTAACAGGTCGCAGGAGAGGATGCCCAGCATGTCCTCTCATTGTGAGCTACAGAGCAACCCAAGAACAGAGTTAGTCTAGAAAGCTCAAAGAGCAGAGCTGAGCCTCCACCAAGGCCCCTTTACACCCTTCCCAAGGTCCAGTACTTGCTGACCCACTCTCCTGGTCAGTCGGCTGACATGTCTCCCTCCAGCCATGTTGGCTGCCCCATGACCTTGACCCATGATACTCCAAGTGATTTTCTCCATCAGGATACCACTTTTTTGCTTGGTCTAAACCTGGAGTATTAATTGCATTGCAAGCTCAATGTTCTGTCTGTTCCACAACATCTAGGAGCAGAGCAGTGTTTTATAGCATGATAAATGACCCTTCTTCAGCTGAGCCTGGTAGTGCATGCCTGACCGCAAAACCCTCCAATTGCAGCTCTCAAATGTACCACAGGATCTACACTCTAACCAGAGTCACGAGCCAAGAGCACTCATTCCTTGGCCCAACTTCAGCCTTTCCGGGTAGTTTTGATCCCAGATTCTGTCCCTGAAAGTTTTCTCTACAGCATCCCTGTCTGACTTTGACGTACAAAGGTGTAATTGGAACAGCATGGATGATCCATTTACCTCATCCCTAACATTTAAGTGCTTTAAAATATGTTTCTAATATCCTAGGTACATGGAGCCAAATTCCCTTTTCTGTTTTTCACATGCATGAGTAAATCCACACAGATTAAACCCCTTGGGCCTTAGGTTCTGCTTAGAAGTTTGGTGTGTGTGTGTGTGTTTTTAAAGAAAACAAATATGCCATTAAAACGACATAGTGTACTCTGCATATTTTTAGGACAATTAGAGTTCAGAATTCCCTCTTCTTCCGCCCATGGTAATAATGTTTTCCTTAACTATTTCCTTACCAAGAATGGCATTAAGCTAGAATCGAAGGGCTTTCTTGCCTTTTAAATTGATCTTCTCATCTTATTTTGTCAAAGTACCAACTGATGGATGAAGATCCTTGAAGTGTTTTGGGAAGGATCCAGGCTCCCCTGTAACCTTCACCAGATAAATCCTTTAGGGAGAAAGTTATTTGTGCACCTAATGGAAACATTTACTTGAAACAGGAAAGGCAAACTCACAGGATACAGAGAAACATAAAAGTAAGAATGTTCTGTATCCTCTGCTTGATTCAAAATGGGTCCCTGGCTTGGATCATTTTTCTTTAGCACCTCTGGCTGTGCAAATAAAATAATAAAGCCTGTGGGCCAGAGCTACAGCCGGACCAGGTGGGAAGAGCTGAGAACATCAGTCTTTGTGCAGAGGTGACTGGAATAAAAGGAGGTGCCATCTGAATGTCAGAGACTTCGTGTTCCAGTATTTTCCTAAGTGTGTGTTGCTGTACATACAGGAACTCCCTGCTCATCAGGCTTTGCTGCTGTGGTCATAAGTGGATAATATCTGCCAAGCCAACATTCAAAGCAAACGTATTCTTGCAAGCAAATTTGGAGCAATATCTTTATAGCAGTTGCACGTTCAAGTTCAAAGGCCCCCATGGCCATCAAAGTTAAAGAGAAATTGATATAAGACTATCTGCAACTTGTTTTTCATTCATTGCAAAGCATGTCACAAGATGGAAACGCCTAGCCCTGTTCAGTCCATGATTCAGATAGAAATAAAATATGTCTTCGTGGGAGTCTAACTTGGAAAATGACCCGGATCCAGAGACAGCTGGGAGAATGTGCCTGGGATGTCTTAGGAACTAGGAATTATGTTGCAGAATCAAAGAAAGAACTCAGAACTTCCTCAGGGAAATGTGTTTGTTTATTTAAATTAAAAAAGATAGTGAAAATGACAAACTGTTAAATACAGAAGACAATTTTATACAACTTAATAGAATAAGAAGGAAGTATATACATCACTATTTTAATAGGCGCAGCTAGATTTGCACCAAACTTCAGGATGAAGCAATGGAAAATGTGACCACGCACATGTCCGTTGCAGTAAAGTTTCAGAATTCAAGTGATTCCAGGCAAGGAGCCAACTTAATTTGGCTTCTTTCACCTTAAACAGCCCCCTTTGGAGTAAATCCACATTCTGAATTTTAAAGTGAACAGAGGCCCCTTTCCTCCCCTCCACCCCCCAAACATAAATTTCCTCTGGCACTGTGTTAAGGCGAGCTGATAAACCAGCTTCTACACTGTTAACCCTTCCATGGCAACAGTAGTTATTGCTGTCTCCAACCCAGGGAGAGTATGTTTCTTTTAATTAAAAAAAAAAAAGTTTTTGTTTTTACTAGAATTAAATTTGACCTTTTGGTGTGTTTCTCTTCCTTCTCATATTCAAGGGCCCAGAGGGTCTGCTGCAAAGCTATCGACCACAGGAATAGCCGGAGACGTGGGCCAGCATTCCTGAGTGTTTCCTTTTGGGTTTCTTGTTCCCTCCGCTGGAGGGTTAACATTCCAGCACCCAGAGAACTTTGCAGAGTAAAATGTGGCATCTGCCTCTTTGGTTCACTGCTGGGAAAAATGACAGCCTGGATGGGTGGGTGATTTGCCCTGAATTTCCCAGTTCCGTATCTTCCTAGTCTCCAACTGCTCCTTTAAATAAGCAAATGCTTTTGCAGATTAACTGGCCAAGGGCAAATATCTGGTCCGAGCTTCCTCACACCAGGCCAGGCAGGATTTATCACAGAGTCTTAAAATCTACAGACATCCTCCCAGCCCCCTGGGGCTGCCGATCATCAGGAGTCTCATGCAGGCAGTAAGCCTCTTGATGACGTGCCCAGGACCACACAGCAAACCAGTGTCAGGGCTCGGGGGTCAGGGAACAGAACGTGGGCCCCAGCTTTGTGCGATTTCTGCCTGAGTATGCCCTTCTAGGTCTCAGCTACATAACAAAAGGCCGTATCACTGAGGCGCACCTTATGTCCTCTCCCAGCTCAGAAAATTAGGCTGAGAATTGAGCAGCAGTAGAGCTAAGGGTTGGCTTCGTCCAACCCCATCCGTACCCTTTCTGGAAAGATCAGGAAGAGTCCCCTGCACGACCATAAGGAGTGCAGTTAGATTCTGGAGAGCCCTTCCAACCGAAAAAAATTCATGCCAGTTGGATGGTCCCAGGTCAGAGTTCAAGGTTGTGGGTTACAGAAAGGGTCATGCCTTATAATCCCAGCCAATGTTAACAATTTTAAAGGTTGCCCCCTTTTTCCCTTATGCAAATAGGCCGAGGTCAGATCTCCAGCTTTCTCCCATAGAAAGTCCTCCTTTAAATGTCACCCTCCCAACCCAAAAGACCAGAAGCACTGTCCCTGGTGAATGAATGCCACAGGTACACCACAGAGGTACTCACAGCCAATCAGATGGAGAAGAACAAAGCTCTGGGCAAATCAATAAATCAAAACTAGTGTCCCAGCATGTCCTGGGTATTTGGCAGCCCTGGGAGTGAGCAGAGACTGCCGGAGTTACCCAGGGCATCCAGTGAGAAAACACGAGCAAGCACACGGACCTGCCAGATTGTGACCAGGAACCCGAGGCCAGGCCCCTAGTAATGTGCATGCTGCACGTCCTCAGGGCTTTGGCTGTGGCGGTTCGCACCACAGGCCCGGCCTGGACTCCTGGCTGCCGCTGGCTCCGGCTGAGCATGGCCCCCACCGTCCCCACTCAGGGGCCTGCGAGGGTCTCTTCAAAGAGGCAGCCTCACTGCAAAAGTGAAACCAGACGCGCAAAGCGCCCTTCCTCTCTGCCGACGGGGCCACCTCCAGAAGCCTTGGGGGTGCTAGGAATTCTGATGGATGTTCTCCGAGGACCCCTCGCTGCTTTCGTTCAGGGGAGTCTCCGAGTTCTCCCCCAGCTCGTCGTCGGCCCCCTCCTCCTGGATGGTGAGGTGCCCGTCGGGAGAGGAGGACTCGGAGCTCACGCTGTCCCCTTCCATGGAGCAGAGGGTGCAGGACAGCGCGGGTGCCACGCTCTCCTGCAGCATGCTCAGCATCACCGGCACCTGCACCGACCGCAGCCCCGACATCATGGGCAGGGGCTTCATGGCCTCGCCCCACAGCCTCTCCTCGTCCTTGTACAGCAGCAGGAGGCTGGCCTTCTTCTCCCGCCGCTTGGATTTCATGTAGCCCAGCATGATTCCAATCAAGAAGATACCATAGAAGGACATGACCACCAGGATGTAGAAGTATTCGTTGCCGTTGCCGCTGCCGCTGTTGGGGACATGGGACCCGAGGGGGGTGCCGGGGAGCGCGGTGCTGGGGTGCGTGCTGTTCAGAGGCTCCATCCTCAGCATGGAAGCTCCGCTCGCTCGGCCAGGGTCTGGGGAGAAACCTGCGGGTTAGCACTCTCCCAAGGCCCGCGGGGCAGAGGGGGGCAGCAGAGGTTTGTCGGGTTGCGGCATGGAACCGGCTTACACATGTGTGAAGGCACAGCCGAAAGTGAGCGGTCCCACCCAACAGCTCGCAGGGGCTGGAGTGCATGGGGGAGAAGGCAGGGAGGTGGGGGGACATAAGAAGGACTTCCATTTTTTAGTCTCTCCGTGTCCATCATATTAGCAATTCGTACAGTGAGCGTCTAAAAATCATCCCTTTTCCAATTTTAAAAACCGAAAGGGGAGAGAAATCAGTGTAAGACAAGGGCACACAGACGAAATAACTAACATCTAACCACTGGGAACATTTTTGGTTTTTTTAACTGAGCAGAAAAGAGAACGTTTACATTTTACTTCTCCAACTTAAAACTATTTTTAATTCAAAACAAAGTTTCCTTAGGAACAAAACAAAAATACAAGGAAAGGAAGGAAAACTTCACCCACTAACCGGTAGAAATAGCTTTTCAACTGTGTCCGCAGCCCAGGAGCATCGCTAACTTACCAAAGGCTGGCAAATTCGTCCGAAGTCCTGAACTGCTAAATGGCCAAGTCCAAGAGCGTCCTCCTCGGCGGGCTGAGCTCTGACAGCTCGGCTCCGCGGCTGCCCTGGGGATATATAGTCAAGAAATGCATCGTCACGTGTTCCGGGAGGGAAGTTTACAACAGTGGTTGGTCTGGCAGGGAGAACAGTGAACTCCCAGCCCTGAAGCTCAGCTCACTGTCTGTGCAGCTGGGAAGAGAGCCTGGAGCCCGCGGATGGCTCCTTGCTCCCAGCCCGGAGCCAGCGTGTTCAGGTGGCCACGAAAATGAGTCCAGAAAGGAGGGAAGAGTGTCCCCAAAGTCCACGCTCACTGACGATTAGCTCGTGTTTCAGCTCCCTCCCGGGGAAGAACCCCATTGCCATCTGCAGGCTTTCAGACACAAAGACCATCATCTGGATGAAAGGCAGTTGGAAGCAAGTGCAGGATTTCCTGTCAAGAAACTAGGGCTTAAGTCTCTGTTCTTCCAGTAACTAAGCAAATGTTTTAAATCTTCCCTGGACCTTCCCACACCTCCCATTCCTGGTGTGTAAAATGCTTGGACCTGGGGGGAATTCAACACATAGAATTATGTGGCCTGGCAGCTCAACCACGCTGAGGTTTAAGGCTGGCTGGTGCAGGTCAGCCCTTCAAAAACACAGAGAGCTTCTACCTGTCTTCCGCAGCAAGCTAGTTGATCTATATTTTTTATAAATTTGTATATATGATGAGATTTCTTTTCAATAGTCTATGTGAAGTGGAAACGGGTTGCTGTGAAGTGACTGATAGAATTCACTCCAGCTCTGCGGGCACAGCTGCTCTTGGCTGCCTCACACTGAGACCATTCACACATCTCTCTGCCTCTCCCACAGGTCACAGGAGGAGCAGGCGTCCTTCTGGGGAGGAACTGAGCACAGTTCAAGCTTTGAAAACCTATGTAGACCTGTGTGGAAAGGACTGCTGCGATCAAAATTGGAAAAGGAATTGAAGACTTTGATGTCAGTCCATCTGCTTCCCGGGATGTTTATTCTGAGAGCCTCTCATTCAAGTTGAAGGAAACTGAGAGCATGGCTCTGCCCCAGTTGCCTGTGGCCCATAAACTGCAGTCAGACTGTCTTGGGGAATCAGTTCTAGTAAAAGCATCTCTCGTGGTTCAGCTGCTGTTACATGAAACTCAGTGGAAGCCCAGCTGGAGCGCATGCAGCCCTGGGACTTCCAGTGCTGCTATCTGAACCCACCTGGGTCACACCTGGCCAGAACATTTCAGGGCACCTGTGCAAAGAGCGGGCTGATGAACGCATGCTGCTGAGGTCCCCACTGGTCCACTCGCCTACGGTTTGGCTGTGCTCACCCACAAATCCCCAGCTGACTCTGAGGTATCAACTGCTGACAACCCAACACTGACACCATCCACACACTGCAACGTTGCTCACCAATAAAGACATCGTCACAGTTATAGTAATATTTTTAAAACTCCACAGCTACCTTGGCAAAGGTAGACATGACCTTTCCAATCTGTACTCATCTTAAGTCTCTGAGGACCTCCAGCTTCAGCTACGCATACAGTGGTTTGTCAAGGACAGCGGAAAAGAGAGACCTATGAGCGGGATGCCTATTGAGTCTAACATTGTTGATGATGTACCTGGGGGCATATGAGATTCATGATCACCCAGGGACGACCAAATACTGCAAATGGAAGCCTAGGGCAGTGGTTCTCAAGCTTCTGGCCCTTTAAATACAGTTCCTCATGTTGTGACCCAACCATAAAATTATTTTTGTTGCTACTTCATAACTGTAATGTTGCTACTGCTATGAATCATAATATAAATATCTGATATGCAGGATGGTCTTAGGCGACCCCTGTGAAAGGGTCATTCGACCGCCAAAGGGGTCACGACCCACAGGTTGAGAACCGCTGGCCTAGGGGAAGCAGAGAGAGGAGATGGGGGAAGGGGTTACCAGAATTAAGGAGCAAGGAAGTACAAATCTTGGTGCCAGGAAACCCAACAGAGGATGAATTTTCAAAGATAAATCCCCTAAATTGAGCCAACAGTCCCAAGACAGTAAAACCCAAACAAGACTTGGATGAATCCAGAATGAACTCCAAAGGACAAAGCACTTCAGAGGCCTGGGAAGAACAAAATCCATCGCAGGTATCAGGGAAGGAGCGGCCCAAATGAAACTCGCTGGCTGCCTGGATGGTGACCCTGCTTCCTCCGGGACTCCATGCTGACTCACTGACAGTTAAATGAAATGATGCAAGCATAGCGCTTGGGGCTATATCTTGCCGTATGTGTATGTTCCTCTGTGCTTTTTGTTGTCACTGTTGAGAGTGTCCTGTTACTACCAAGGGCTTCAGGTTGCTTCCTGATGGCCATGTGCCTGTGTCCAGATTCTTCATTGTTGTTCTTTTCTCTTTTGCCAAGAATGGAATTGAAGGTGTGGGGCTTGAAATGTCATAACGCATACCCCAATCTTTTCTCCAGCCCTCACTCATAACAGTATCATGAGAGGTATGGTGGGGAATAGTGAACTAAATAGTGAGGGAGGAGGATGAGGGTGCACAAGAATTATTAATTACATCTCTGTGCCACAGTTTCAGGAGACAGTAGTGTTAAAGATATAGATGCATTTTACAAATACTTTCTTTCCCCTAGTCTGTGGCTTGCGTTTCATTTTCTTAACAGTTTCTTTTGAAGAGCAGATGTTTCTTTATGCTGTTGAAGTCCAATTTACCCAAAATTGCTATAGTTTGTACTTTTGGTATCCTAAGAAATTTTTGTCTAACCCAAGCTCACAAAGATTTTGTCCTATTATTCTCCTAGAAGTTTTATAGCTTCAGCTCATACAATTAGGTTTCTAATACATTTCAAGTTATTTTTGTATATGATGCAAGGCATGGGGTCAAGGTTCATTTATTTGTTGCATGTGGACATCCAATTTTTCCTTTTGTTGAAAAGACTGTCCTTGTCCCATTGAATATTCTTGGAATATTTGCAAAATCAATTAACTGCATATGTGCAGTTCTATTTCTGAGCTTGTTATTCTATCCTGTGGACATGCCTTTGCATCAGGGACAGGCTTTTGAAAAGTCCATCTTGAACCGGCATTTTCAGGAAGTCTAAGATATGATATAATCCAGACCTAACTGGGTGTCTATTATGTAGCAAGAGGCTTTGCTTACTTCAGTATTGTGAGGTCAATATTATAACCATTCTATAGATAAAGAAATTGAAGGCCAAAGAGGCTAAGCAAATTGCTCAAAGCCAGGCTATCTGTAGTAGAGTAAGGATTTGAACTCAGGTCTGTACAATTCCAGGCTCATTTTCTTTCCACCACCTTTTATCCCACTCAGTGGGAACCAACAAACTGGGAAGGAATAGGAAATAAAAGATGGGTATTTTTCCAACTTCCTTTGAGTCTTCACAAAACTATTTTTTTAAGTACATTCCTAAATGGCTAGTTACTCAAACATAAATGCAAACATGCAATTACAAATTGTTTCTTCTGAATCCGTGCTGTCTTAAATATTGGAGGTTGCACCAACCTTAGTATGTTCTAGAACAGTGGTTCTCAACCTTCTGGCCTTTTAAATACAGTTCCTCATGTTGTGACCCAACCATAAAATTATTTTCATTGCTACTTCATAACTGTAATGTCGCTACTGTTATGAATCATAATGTAAATATCTGATATTCAGGATGGTCTTAGGCAGCCCCTGTGAAAGGGTCATTCGACCGCCAAAGGGGTCGTGACCCACAGATTGAGAACCGCTGTTCTAGAAAGGTATCAGTGAAGTAGTAATACTTGTGTCCTATATTCATATTTTTTCATAGTAAATCAATTCCCTTTTGTTTATACACACAGCTGATTTCTGGTCCTGTTTTGATTTGATTTTCCTTCCTACTTAATCCTGACGCACAACTTTCTCCAGGACTTTGAGTGTTTGTTTCCTGGTAATGTCATTTTCACCAGATGACCCGGATTCCCTGGCCACACATTTCTGAAATTATGTTAGCAGCTTCTGTGACTAAACAAAATCCATGCTGGGATAGCAGCACACTGGTGAATCTCATCAGATTAAACATAAATCTGGAGTCCGCAGATCTGACCCAGCTCGGCCTCACCCATGCTACGTGACTGGCTGAGTTGCATAATCTCTCTGTGTTTCAGGCATGTCAAGAATAGGATAATTAATTGTCTCAAGATACTCAGAATGTCCCATAATCCACGAGGTTATCCCTTCCCTGCAGAAATAGCAAGGAACAGAGCAAAACAAGACATGGGAGAGCCAGGCTGCAGGGCTGGCTGAGGGTGTGAAATGTGCCCTAGATGCCCACCCTGGCTTTGTTTTTCCCAGATACGCTTTCTAAAAAGTCATGTCTGGGAACTCTTGCTGTGCTCATCCCTTCTAATAACCTGAGTCACCCTTCCTCGACTCATGCTTACTAGCATTCCTAGCACTTGGAATAAAACAAGACTAGGTATTTTATACTGTGTTACAAGACCTGCAGACCTTCCTATGACACTGGACATGTGGGTGTAGGCAGGTTCTGCTTGGGCATCATCCAAAATTGACTGGACTGGAAGGATCCAGAACTCCTGATATTTAAAGTGCCTGGAAAAGTTGCCATTAACTGACCTTTGTTACTTACTATTCAAACATATTTTTCCACCTGATGTTTATTTAACAAATATTTCTGTGATGCCTAAAGTGTCTCAGGAACGGTTCAAAGCACTTTACAAATTTTATCTAATTTAACCTTTCTAAAAATCCTATGAGGTAGCCTTTATTATCATCCCTATTATGCAGATAAGGAAACTGAGGTACAGAATGCTTGATCACAAAGCTAGTACATGGCTGAGCTGAGATTATCTGGGATTTTGATCCTAGAGTGTTTGTATCTAAATACTATACCATGTGGTCTCTTCTAAGTATGGAATGTTTCTGCACTGGATTATAATAGGGGGAGATAGAGATAGAGATAGAGATAGAGATAGAAAGAGAGAGAGAGAGAGAGAGAGAGAGAGAGAGAGAGAGAGAGAGAGACATTAAGTGTCCCCTGCAGCCTGCAACCTGCTGAATACAGAGGACTGAGGTCATACCCACACCTGGAAAAATCTGAAGAATGAGAGACTGGGTCCAGCCCCAGCTCTCGAGAGAGGCTGCTGAGTTAGGGAAGCCCATGCTCCCAGAGTGTGTCAGAAGGAAGTTTATTTATTACCCTACTCTTGGCATTGAAGTGTTTGTTTCCAATAGGCCAGAAGTAGGTCACACAGGAGGGGAGGAGCACACAGCCCTTGGGTACTGGCTAGTTCTCTTCCAGGACAGCATCTAGGGCTAAGGGAGGACTGCCTTCCCCACAACCAAAGGAAGTCCTGGCCCTGCCCACCAGTCTTCCAGTCTGCCCAAAGTCCAAGGGAGGTGAGGGCAAATGAAAGGGGAAGGGCGGGGTGTGTGGCAGAAGCAGCTTCAACTCTAAATGAACTTGAGAAGCTTTGACCATCACATTGGAATGGATGTTTTAATTGCTGAACCGGGGCTGTTTGGGGATACTAGAGTAACCAGGGGATTTTTATCTCCTAAGAGTGACCAGAAAAGTTATGGGATTTGCCATAAGATATCCACCACAGAGCAGGGGAGGAACCAGCCCGAGAGAATGAGTATAAAGAAGTAGTGGAACTCATTGTGAATGTTTGCTTTATGGTGACACACTGCAAGTTCTGCAAATGTATCATAAAATTACATGTGCAAAGTGTTGTAATAGTACCTAGAATTAGCAAGTGTTCATTTATTTTAAATATTAAACATTACAAAATGCAAAAAGACAATATTTGGGGAGCTCCATGGCATTGCCTAACTAAAACTTGAGTTAGGGAACTGTAAGTGATGGTACACTGATTTGTTCCTGGTGCTAGAATGGTTTCTGGCCCCCAGGAGATCTTTGAGAAATATTTGTTGAATGAATAACAGAAATGTGCAATGTTCTTCACAGACTTACTTATTTAATCTTTTCAACTGTCCAATGAGAGGTATTATGAGCAGAATTTTATAAATGTGGAGATTAGGGACTGAGTGAATAACTCATCCTGCTCACACAGCAGGACAGAGCTGACCAGGACCGACAGTCCTGCCTGCTACTGAACCTCTCGCAGACACATATTCCATTCCTCAGATGCGCACTACTCAAAGCTGGTGCCTTCCTCTGCTCGCTGCTATTCAAGGGGTCAGGACCAGCTTTGGAACCCCATGGGAAAAGGGTGCTAATGAAGGACAAAGCCTACTCTCTTTTTTAAAACAAAGTTTTGAAGCCCTTAAAAGGTTTTCTTAAACCTTCTAAGTACCAGGTTGCCAGATTAGAACACAGAACCCAATAAGAACAAGAGATGGACAAATAGGTAATAATATGTTTTTGTATATTTGAAAGTTATTAAGAGTAGATCTTAAGCATTCTCAGCACAAAAAACTGTTAGCTAGGTTAACTACGTGAGATGGGTTGTGTTTATTATTTAGCTCTTGACAATCACTGTACAATGTACAGGTATATCAAGTCATCATGTGGTATGCTTTAAATATATACAATTATATCTGTCAATTATTCCTCAATAAAGTATAAAAAACTAAGAGACAGAGCTAGAGTCTAAGGCACAGAGCATACCAGGGCCAACTGGCCATGAAGAGTGTTTGCCGCATTGTACAAGCATTCAGGGCCAGCCCAGCTGTGCAGGAAGATGGGCAGCTCATAAGGATAACTTGCCCATTGACATCATTCAGGCAGGATTGGCCTATAACATCAGTCACAGCTGGAACCCAAAGATCCCAAAGCCAGCTCTTCATGCA
Source organism: Murina feae (assembly GCA_004026665.1). Taxonomy (NCBI): domain Eukaryota; kingdom Metazoa; phylum Chordata; class Mammalia; order Chiroptera; family Vespertilionidae; genus Murina; species Murina feae. Next base: position 2,893 of record PVJC01016421.1, on the reverse strand, counting down.
AAGAGTGGAATGCCTCGTCCCACAAGTAGCCAAGGACAAAGAAAGCCCCAACCCTGGAATCTAACTTATGGCAGAACCACAATGTTTTAAATTATATATCTTTGTAGTAAGTTTTGAAATCAGGAAGTGTGAGTTCTTTTTTAAAATTGAGGGAAGGCAAGGGGTGGTGCGGGGAAGGGAGAGGGGACAAGATTAAGCAAAGAATTTATATGTACACCGACAAAGAGTGTGGTGAAGGCCCAGGGTAGAGGGGAGTGTTGGCCAGAAGGGTCAATGGGGTGGGGGGACATCTGTAATACTTTCAACAATAAAAATAAATTTTTTAAATAAATAAATTTTTTAAATAAATAAAAATAAAATTGTTTTTGACTATTCTGGATTCCTTGTAATTTCATATAGGGTTAGGATCAGCTTGTCTATTTCTGGAAAAGAAAAGAGTTAAAATTGTGATAGGAGCCCTAACTGGTTTGGCTCAGTGGATAGTGTGTCAACCTGTGGACTGAAAGGTCCCAGGTTTGATTCTGGTCAAGGGCATGTACCTTGGTTGCGGGCACATCCCCAATAGGAGGTGTGCAGGAGGCAGCTGATCAATGCTTCTCTCTCATCGATGTTTCTAACTCTATCCCTCTTCCTTCCTCTCTGTAAAAAGTCAATAAAATATTTTTTTTTTAAATGTGATAGGATTGTATTGAATCTGTCAATCAATTTGGGGAGTGTTGCCAACTTAATAATATCAAATCTTCCATTCCATAAACACAGGATGACTTTTCATTTATTTAGGTCTTTTTTGATTTCTTACAACCACGTTTTGTAGTTTTCAGTGTACAAACCTTGTACTTTATTTGGGAAATTTACTATTCAGTGTTATATTGTTTTTGATGCCATAGTAAAATGAAATTGTTTTTCTCATTTTATTTTCAGATTGTTCATTGCTAATGTGTAGAAATGTAATTGATTTTATATATTGTTCTTGTACCTTGCAACCATGGTAAATTTTTTAGTTCTAACGGGGTTTTTTGTGTGAATCACTAAAATTTTCTATACATAAGGTTATGTCAAATAAAGATATATTTATTTCTTCCTTTTCAATCTGGGTGATTTTAATTTTCTTTGTCTAAATGTTTGTTTTATGACTTTTCTGCACTAATTCTGCACCACCTGCATTCTTTTTTAAAAAATATATTTTATTGATTTTTTACAGAGAGGAAGGGAGAAGAAGAGAGAGTTACAAACATCGATGAGAGAGAAACATTGATCAGCTGCCTCCTGCACACTTCCTACTGGGGATGTGCCCGAAACCAAGCTACATGCCCTTGACCGGAATTGAACCCGGGACCTTTCAGCCCGCAGGCCAATGCTCTATCCACTGAGCCAAACCCGTTAGGGCACCACCTGTATTCTTTGTCACATGTGGCCACTGAGTTCTCTTCGTAGTTTAGTAATTAGCTAATGACTGGACAGAGATTTCTCTTACTTAAACTCATAGAACCAATAATTTTCCTAGTCTTTACCATGGGTTTCCGTGTGCAGGTTAGGGGACATTTTCAACACTCAAGACAGTTTACAGCTTCGCCTTAGCCTTCAGTTCCCACTTGCACCAAGCCTCAACCCAAAGGTGACAATTTAGGACCAGTCACGTCTTTCCTGAGCAGATCCCTCCCCATGCCCCCGTGTATGTGGGACTTTCTAGATTCCCAGAAATATGTCAGAGCTTTACAAAGTCCCTACGAATATCATATCCCTCATTTGTTTTCTTTTAAGTTTTTACTGTTGCTTTCCTTATAAGTTTCTTATTTGCCCAACTATTATTCACTGCCTTGGGCAATTCCAAAGTTAATCAATTGCTTCTAATTGTTTCAACAAGTGCTCCTGGGTAAAAGGCTTTTCTAACTGGACAAGCTCTGAGTCAAGCAAAGAAAGCCAGTCTTGCCAACATGTCTCCCAGGGCACAAGAAGGAAGGTAAAATAATGACAATTCTCTGCTAATGAGGCTCTAAAGCAGCTCCCACCCCACTCTGCTCCCTCTGGTGGCTGTCAGACTGCTGGATTTCAGTCATTTCATTTTCAGGCTGTTAATTTTCAAGGCTACTAGTGAGCTGAAGGGAAGGATGGAAATAGAGCAACTTAAAACACCTTCAGGCTTGCTGTACATGCTGAGATTTTGGATATTTTTCTTGCATAAACACTTCCCAGATTGCTGTAAGCCTTTGGTTAATTTCTTGAGTTCTGAAAAAGTAGATTCTGACCACTTTTGCCAGTTTTCTTGTTATTTTTGTGGAGGAGAGAATTTTCAGAGGTTCTTATTTTGCTGTTTTCACTGACATCAATTCTGCCTAGCGTTTCATGCGCATTATAGCATTGTGTTCAAAGCTTGGGCTCTAGTAGCCACTGCCTGGGTCTAAATCCCAACCCTGTCAGTTACTAGTTTATCACTTTGATCTAGTGTCTCAACTTCTCTGTGCCTTAGCTGCCTTTTCTAAAAGACATAATGATAGTATCTTCTCTATGGATTGTCATAAGGATTAAGAGTGAATACCTGGTTTGGCTCAGTGGATAGAGCATCGGGCAAAAGGGTCCCGGGTTTGATTCCAGTCAATGGCACATACCTTGTTTGCAGGCTTCTCCCCAGGCCGGGCCCTGATCAGGGCTCATGCAAGAGGCAACCAATTGATGTGTTTCTCTCACATGGTTGTTTTTCTCTCTTTTCCTCTCTTCCACTCTCTCTAAAAAATCAATGGGCAAATATCCTCCGGTGAGGAAGAAGAACGAGAAGGAGGAGAAGAAGGAGAAGGAGGAGAAGGAGGAGAAGGAGGAGAAGGAGAAGGAGAAGGAGAAGGAGAAGGAGAAGGAGAAGGAGAAGGAGAAGGAGAAGGAGAAGGAGAAGGAGAAGGAG
>PVJC01016420.1:0-33739 GCA_004026665.1 Murina feae | reverse complement strand
GCTCCCCGATGCCCCTCCAAGGGCCTGGGAAGCCCACCAAGCAGGCTGCCGACCCTGCCGCCTCTTTCCCGCTTCCCGATGCCCTGCAACCCTGCCGCCTCTTTCCCACTCACGGGTCCTGGGTCCTGCGCTGTCCCGCCCTGCAGCCGCTCTGTGCACTCGGGAGGTCCCTCAGCCCAGCCTGTGCCCTCTCGCAGTCTGGGAGCCCTCGGGGGATGCCCACCTGCTGGCGTGCCTGACCAGCCTGGGTGAGGGGCTTTAAGGCTGCCCACAGCTCCCATTGACCCAACGTCCCAGCAAGGCTGGCTGGACGCATGTTTCCTATAATTGATGCTGTTCCTTTAAGGCGGCTTCTATAATGAAACAATTGTTACACTTAATTGTTGCAAATGTGCGTTTTTGCTTCAGGCCAAAGGCTAAGGAGCCAGCGAGCAGGTAGTTTCGCTCTCGCTCCTGCTGCAGCGGACTCTGCCTAAACGTTTACTCAGGTCCCTGAGTGGCGGCCGCCATGTTGGCTGGGCTAATTTGCATACAGCCGTTCTGATTGGCTGAGGGCGTCCCGGAGAAATGGTTAATTTTACTATTCCGCTTTTATTAGTTTAGATGGTTTGATTTGCTTCTGTTTTTATGAAAATTTTTATGCATATAGTTTTATTTAATTTTTACAACAACGCTATGAGATTAGGGTACTCATGGAGAAACTGAGGCATAAATTAAGCAGTTTGTCTGTGACTACAGATTGTCAAAACTGGAATAGAAATGCAATACTTTTGAATTTAGTCTAATTTTCTTTTCAGTGCTTCACTTTGGCTATCTTTTAGCATAGATAACCAACAGTTGGTTTCATTAATTTGACTTTCTCCCTCCCCCCCTTTTTAAAATTCCCTCCCAAAGATGTTTTTGTTTTATTTGAGAGAGAGAGAGAGAGAGAGAGAGAGAGAGAGAGAAGAAGGGGGGTGGAGAGAGAGAGAAGCATCGATGTATGAGGGAAACATTGATCTGTTGTCTCTCTGAATCCCAACCAGGGTTGAACCTGCGACCTTTCGGTCTATGGGATGACACTCTAACCAACCGAGTCATACTGGCCTAGGCTGGGCTGTTTTTCCTTCTTTGATACCTTATCCTTGTTGCTTAGATTGAAAACTCCCAAAGGGTAGTCTCTCTAATGCTCTTATCAGATGGCCACACAATTAGGACTTAATATTGGATTCATTTTGGATGACAATGAAATATATATCCTTGATGGTTATTCATTTGATTTTAGATGTGTCCATGTCATTGTCTCTTTTTTTGACTCAGGAGTATTACAGAACAAAGACACATGGGATTCTTCCTTTTTTTTTTTTTTAGTAGTCAGCGTTTGCTGTGCCCAAGCAAATACTTAATTAAGGCTTTAGAATTGGAAGGATGCACCTCTATGGTGCCCACCTTAAAGTGTCTAAGGAGAGTGTATGCTGGTGGCTAAATGTTCATGTGGCCTGAAATCTCAGTATCTTTCTCTTGAGCAGTTCTTCTACCTGAACTGTATACCCATCACACCTTCTCTCCCTCTTTCCTACATAACAGCCCATTCATCTGAGATTATTATTGCTGAGAATTTACAGACAGAATCTGAGCAATAAATCTTTTGCTTTTTCTACCTTTTCTGATGTGTGGATAGGCAAGCTATAACACATTTTACATTGAGGTATAAGCATTTAGAGGACCAGAAAAACTCTTTGGGGCACCTCAGTAGAGTTAGTGGGAAGCACATGGGCAGACATTTAACTGTAAGTATGTAACATCGGTAGATATGTATGAACGCTTTAGAATTCTCAAGGTCTACATGTAACTCATTTGCTTTATTGGTGTCAGTATTGTAATTTACCCTTGCCACCTGTGAACTCCTTGACTCCTGCTCTAGTATAAAAGAAAAAAAAGACTGTTCATTTTAATGTTAGTCAAAGCCTAAGAATGTCTTCTGCAAAACAGAACCACATATTAAATTACAAAAGCAAATGAAAACGCTTTTTGGATTTTCTGGTTTTGCTGCTTATTTATGCTGTCTCTTCACTAATGTGGGTATTTGGGACTTGCCGTACATTCATTGATTAAACTATCATTAGTATGTACAAAAAGATAGAATATAAGAGTGTGCGTAAATATTGTGGCTTTCCCCTGTTTTAAATCCAAAGGCCATTGCCTTGTTTTATGATCTGGCAGCACTGGGACCTACATAATAAACAGAACATCTTGGGACAGACTTGTATTACCAGTGGAGAGAGTCTGTGCCTACATCTCTGTAATTAAGAAGGCAATGTTTAGTTTCTAGTGTGGGCCTAGAATTCTTTTTTTCCTTAAGGCTGTTTTTTTAAATAGTTTTATGGAGGTATATTTGATGTACAATCAGTGTGTACATTTAAAGTATATATTAGCCCTAACCAGTTTGGCTCAGTGGATAGAGCATCAGCCTGCATACTGAAAGGTTCCAGGTTCGATTCCGGTCAAGGGCATGTACCTTGGTTGCGGGCACATCCACAGTAGGGGGTGTGCAGGAGGCAGCTGATCGATGTTTCTCTCTCAATTGATGTTTCTAGCTCTCTATCCCTCTCCCTTCCTCTCTGCAAAAATTCAATAAAATATATTAAAAAATAAAATAAAGTGTATATTAAAGTATATAACTTGAATTATTTTTTCATATGTGTACATACATCTGTGATGCTATCACCACCGAGATAAGCAACGATACCCATCATCCCCAAAAGTTTTCTTGTGTCGCTTTATAATCTGTCTTCTCCATCCCCAGGGAATTCTCCTTGGGATTTCTTTTTTATCACTATAGATTTGTTCACATTTTCTATAATCCTATATAATAAAAGGGTGATATGCAAATTGACTTTAACAGCAGAATGACTGGGAATGACTGGTCACTATGACACACACTGACCACCAGGGAGAAGATGCTCAATGCAGGAGCTGCCTGCCCCCTGGTGGTCAGTGCACTCCCACAGGGGGAGCTCTGCTCAGCCACAAGTCAGATTGATGGCTGCCAGTACAGTGGTGGTGGCGGGAGCCTCTCCCACCTCCTCAACAGCACTAAGGATATCCAAGTGCAGCTTAGGCCTACTCCCCGCTGGCAAGTGGACATCCCCTGAGGGTTGCCAGGCTGCCAGTGGGATGTCTGGCTGCCAGCTTAGGCCTGATCCCCCGAGGAGCGGGCCTAAGCCAGCAGGTGGACATCCCCCAAGGTGTCCCAGACTGCGAGAGGGCATAGTCAGGGCTGAGGGGCCCCCCCACCCCCCGAATGCACAAATTTTGTGCACTGGGCCTCTAGTCCTTTATAAGTGGAATGTCATCTTCTCTTGTCTGACTTTTTAAAAAAATATATATTTTATTGATTTTTTTACAGAGAGGAAGGGAGAGGGATAGAGAGTTAGAAACATTGATAAGAGAGAAACATCGATCAGCTGCCTCCCGCACACCCCTTACTGGGGATGTGCCCGCAACCAAGGTACATGCCCGTGACCCTTGAGTCCGCAGGCTGACACTCTATCCACTGAGCCAAACCAATCAGGGCTTGTCTAACTTCTTTCACGCAACACAGTTATTTGGTGTTAATCTCTGTTGAATGTATCAGTAGTGTGTTCCTTTTATTGCTGAATAGTGTTATATTTTCTGGATAACTTGCGTATCCATTCTCCTGTTGATGGATTTGGGCTACTATAAATAAAGCTGCTGTGAGCATTCATGTACAAGTCTTTGTGTGGTTATATTTTCATTTTTCTTATGTAAATCCGAGGATAGGAATAGCTGGGTCGTATGGTAGGTGTATTTTTTAACACCTTAAATTGCCAAATTGTTTTCCCAAGTGGTTTTATAATTTTACATTCCCACTAGCTGTGTATGAGAATTCCTGTTGCTCTACATCTTGTCAGTCTTTTTAATTTTAACCTTGTTAGCATGTGTGCACAGTAATGTCTTATTGTGGTTCTAGTTTGCATATCCCTGATGACTAATGATGCTGGACATTTTTTATGTGCCTATTTGCCATGTATATATTTTCTTTGATGAGGTGTTTGTTCAGGTCTTTAGTTTTTAATTGGGCATAATTGCGTAGTATTTATTGTAAGGGTTCTTTGTGTATTCTACATACAGTTTTGTTGTCAGATACGTTTTTCTTAAGTATATTTTTATTTTTTACAGAGAAGAAAGGAGAGGAATAGAGAGTTAGAAACATCGGTGAGAGAAACTCCCTACTGGGGATGTGCCCGCAACCAAGGTACATGCCCTTGACCGGAATCAAACCTGGGACCCTTGAGTCCACAGGCTGACGCTCTATCCACCGAGCCAAACTGGTTAGGGCTGTCAGATATGTTTTTGCAACTATTTTCTTCTAGTTTGTGACTTTCCATTTTCGTAACAATGTCTTTTAAAACTTGTTTTTAATTTGCATACAGTGTCTTTTGAAGAGCAAAGGTTCTAAATTTTGATGAAATCTAACATACTGCTTTTTCCTTTTATCATTTGTACTCTTGGTATTTAATAAATAAATCCTTGCCAAATTCAAAGTCAGTAAGATTTTCTCCTAGAAGTTTTATTGCTCTAGCTTTTACATTTAGATCTATGATTTATTTCTAGTTACTTTTTGTATAGGGTGTGAGATAAAGTTTAAGATTATTTATTTATTAGGTATATGGATGTCCAGTTGTCCTAGCACTATTTGTTTAAAAGAGTATTTTTTCCTCATGGAATTGCATTGGCACCGTTGCTGAAAATTGTTCATATGTATGTGGTATGGACTGTACTCTGTTCCATCGATCTGTATCAGTAACCCCCTGGTTTAGTTATTATAACTTTATAGTAAGTCTTGAACTCAGATAATACAAGTTTTTCAACATGGCTCTTTTGTTTTCAAAACTGTTTTTGGTTATTCTAGAACTTTTTCATTTTCATAAAGATTTTAAAATCAGTTTGCCCTTTTCAACAAAAATGGCTTCTGTGATTATGGTTGAGATGGTGTTGACTCCATAGATCAGTTTGGAGAAAATCATCATTTTAACAATATTTAGTCTAGCAGTTTATGAACATGGTGTAGTGCTCCTTTTATTTCAGTCTTTACTTTCTCTCAGCAATGTTTTGTATTTTTTAGTATACCGGTCTTTTATATCTTTTGTCAAATTTACCCCTAAATATTTCTCTTTTTTGATGATATTTTATCAATTTTCAATTACTTTTTGTTTACATATAAATATAATTGATTTTTATTGATCGTATATCTTGTAACCTTGCTAAACTAATTAATTTCTATAGCTTTTTTGCTAATTCCCTAAGATTTTAGAATTAGCTTGCCTGACAAATAATGACAGTTTTACTACTTCATTTCTAATCTGTATATATTTTTAATTTTGGACAAAGTTTGGGTTTTTTCCTAGACCTTTTTTCCTAGACCTGTGGAGCAGATTTTGGATTTCCTCATTAGGAATTCTTGAAAAATAAAAAGGAGATTGTTAAATCTTTGTATCCATTCCTTTATTCATTCAGTGAATATTTAGTGTATGCTAAATACACTATCTAGTGACTAATGGAAGGGACACACATATAAACAAGTAATTACAACTTAATAAGTAAGTAAAGTAAGAGCCAGAGTAGTTATGCTTTGGGAATTTAGAGGCAGGACTGTTCAGAATCAAGGGGGAAGAGAAGCTCTCTGCAGGCCCTGCAGCCCTGGCTCATGGTTGACAGGAAAAGGTTTAAACAGCTCTGACCTGACGAATTCTACATCCTACCCATCCAGACTGTATTTACTTGATTACTATTGAAAGCCTGAAAGAAATACATTCATCTTTATAGATGTTTCCTTCCTTTTCCTTTTCCTTTTAATCATAGATTATATGGCCCAGCCTTTTCCTTTAGCCTTAAATCTCACGTACCTAAGGCCAGGGGGAATGCAAGCAAGGCTGTTTGACCTGGTGTTAACACTAAATTTATGCTGCTATACTCATAAGAGCCCTATGAGTTGGGTACTGTTGTCCCATTTCTATAGTATTGTGTTTCGCTTTTTTAAAAAACGTTTTAAACTGTATTCTCTTTTTCCCCCTCATAGCAACCTTTGAGGTCTTTACATTTCTCCTGCCTTATACATTTAAAAAATTTTCAATGGATTTTAGAAAGAGAGAAAAAACATGGATTTGTTGTTCTACTTATTTATGCATTCACTAGAGGCCCAGAGCATGAATTCATGCACCAGTGGGGTCCCTCGGCCTGGACTGTGGGATTGGGCCGAAACTGGCTCTCTGACATCCCCCGAGGGGCCCTGGATTGCAAGAGGGTACAGGTCAGGCCAAGGGACCTCACCAGTGCACATTTGGAGCCAGAGAGGGATGTGGAGGGCTCCAGGGCATGTCCAGCCTGTCTTGCTCAGTCCCCATTGGCCGGAAGCTAACCAACAGCAAGCTGACCTACCAGTCAGAGCATCTGTCTCCTGGTGGTCATTGTGCATCATAGCGAGCAGTTGAGTGGCCTTAGCATATCATTAGCATATTACGCTTTAGTTGAGTGGACAACCGGACAACCAGACACTTAGCACATTAGGCTTTTATTTTATAAGATTGGTTGAATCAATATATATTTTATTGATTTTTTTTTTACAGAGAGAAAGGGAGAGGGATAGAAAGTTAGAAACATTGATGAGAAAGAAACATCGATCAGCTGCCTTCTGCACACCTCCTACTGGGGATGTGCTCGCAGCCAAGGTACATGCTCTTGACCAGAATCGAACCTGGGACCTTTCAGTCTGCAGACCGACACTCTGTCCACTGAGCCAAACTGGTCAGGGCAGGATTGGTTGATTCTTATATGTGTCCCGACCAGGGACTGACCACTCAATCTTGGCATATCTGGACACTGCTCTAACCAACTGAGCTACCTGGCCAGGGTCCTGCCATATACGTTCTGAGGGGGAAACATGCTTTTGACTTTGTAGCCTCAAGATATTTACCAGTCTGGCAAGTGGGAGGTGTAACATAGACAGTGTGTATGTTGGTATAATTTCCCTTTAGCCCTAGTTGTCAGGTTTTGGGTTCCTCCAGATAATATAATTAGATAATATCTAATTTTACAGATAAGGAAATTTCTCCAGGCCACCAGAGAGTAATGTTTGTAGTGAAATCGGTATCCCCCCCCCCCCCCAGAATTTAGTATTTTATTGGTTTGTAAAATTGTGCAATTTTGGAAACACTGATCTAGACCACTCTTCATTTTAGAGGAATCTTGCTTGCTATCATAGAGGAAGATAATTTAAAACAGTAATATTAGAAGTAACTGTTTTATTGATTGCTTACTATGTACCAGGACTGTAATAGGTGCTGGGATGCATGACTTCATCCAGTTTTCATAAGCACCAGGAGTGTAGGTCTTATTTTTGAGTAGTTGGGTGGGTCATGGTTTCTGATAAACATATTTACTACTTACCCAGCTCTAAGAACCTAATCAGAAGTCTTCCTTCGTTGTTTTTCATTAGTGATTGAAAACTTAGAGTTATTCACACTCTATTGGTTTCTAAAAACGTGACTCACTCTTGCCATCACCTTATTTTGAAAAAATCTCTCCCCTTTCTGAACTGAGAATTCTAGAAGGCAGAGCCCAATATAGCAGAGCAATACGGTAGGAATTGAGTATATGTTCTTGACCTAGTGAATGAGTGTATCCAGCTCATCCTGGGAAACATGCCCATCAGGTCAGCACGCTAAATAGTATGGTATCCAGTTTTCTATTTCAGTGTTTCTTTCTCCTTCCATGGTAAGAACTGACCTGCCCATAATTGTGTTGCATGTATTAAGGCTCTCGGTGATCTTATGACTATTAACAGACACGCCCTATACATTACTTAGTACCTAGAATGCAAGTTTGGCATTAAGCCTTCATTCTGCAAGAATGAATGAGATAATCCCTGCCTCAGGTAGCTCAGAGATGATTAAATAGATAACTACAGTGCATAAAGAATGCACTGACGGGTGGGGATTTTCACTGTGAGTTTGTGATATAAGGTAAAGAAAGCTAACCCAGCCAGGGGAAGGGAGTGGGGTTGCACTATTGTAAGCACTTTGCACATAATAACTCTTTTAATCATACAGCCTTGGGAGTTAGCACTGTTGGTGTTCCCATTTTACACTGAAGATAATGAGGGGGCTAAGGTCACACAGCTGGTAAGTTGTGGAACTAGAATTCAAATGCAAACAATGTGGCTCTAGTGTCTGCTCTTAACCACTATGACATGCAGTCTCTTGCAAGTCTTGAAGTAAAGGGGAAAAATTTGAGAAATATAAATATTTGTATCAAATTGGCAGGATTTATTGTTTAACTGGCTATGTGGTCAGAGAGAAGGAAGAGTCAAGATTGATCGCTAGAGGAAACGTGTGGGGTTTACAGAGATAAGATGTTCTGTGCACTCAATTTGAGTATCTACAGGTTGAGGCGCCACCCTCCCCCCCCAAGTTACAAAGAGGAGTCAGAAACTTGAGAGATACTAAGCGCTGAAAATAAGATTTGGGAGGAGTCAGTGTCAAAGGAGTTGGCTAAAAGCACCAGCATAAACATTGTCCCCTACGAAGGGAGTGTAGGGTAAGAGCAGCAGGCCTGAAAGAGAGATTAACACTGTCAGATGTGGAGAAAGGTCCAGTTAAATGAGATCTGGAGAAGAAAATCCTTTCCATTAGCAGATTTCTCAGTCGGCTGTCAGCCACAATTCTGGGTTCTCTGGAATGGCCTCAAGAAATTGCCTTGACATCTTTCAGTTTTGGCCTCTGAAAAGCCATATAGGACAGGGGTCGCCAACCGGTTGTCCATGGACCACTGGTGGTCCATGAGGTCCGAAAGGTTGGCGATCACTGCTATAGGATGTTAAAGTCCTCTCCCTATTAGGGTGTCAACCCCTCCCTATCCTCTGCACTGTCCAACATTATAGGGTACTTGGACCCACTGAGGTTCTTCAACATTATAGTCATGGGGGTTGGGAACAGCCCTGGGAGCAAATAAGGAACAATATTCTGTTTTGTAATTGTGTGTCTGGAGCAGTCATTGGAGCTAACCTGAGCGAATCAACCCCCCAAGTAATGGACACTACAAGAAAGAAGGAAAGTACTGCACAAAGTACCCCTGAACTAGAGTATGAAATAAAGGGAACATCAGTTTTATATTTCAGGATAGAAGAGCAGCGCATTTAGTAAAGAAGGCAAGGCATGGCATTCCTTCCCATTAGCCCAGATTAGGAGGAGCTGTGACAGGGGGTGAATATCCTGCAGGACCCCTCCAGGATCTTGGAGATAAGAGATAAGATCCTGGATTCCTTTGGATTTCTAGGTGTCACCTCTTTCCTCCCATGTCCAGCCAAGATTGTTCCCTGTCTGGAGAGACTGAGGTTGCTGTTTCTAGTTATACCAGATCCCTTTCATTTTCACATTTGGGGGTCTTACCCGGGAACTCCCTGGTGAGGTCATCTTTGTGGGAAATAAAAAATAAGGGAGGGGAGTCAATGCTTCTCTTTCAGTCAAAGTTATTTCCATCTCTTGGTGCCATTCAATGTGTCATATCCATGAGGTGGCTTCTTTTCAGTTTCCTGGAAATGGAGTAGAGTCTGGAAGAGAGAAAGGATGGAAATTCCCATTGCATCTCTCTCTACTGTGCAGTGGTTGAGATGAGGTTTGGGTGATGGGGGTGGGAGCAGTAGAGAGATGGAGTCAGCCCTGAAGGGAGAGGCCAAGAGACTGCTGAGCCAATGGTATGGGCCTAATTACTCCTCTGCCTTGAACTTGACTGTAATTGTGGTTTCTGGGAGCCAGCGCATCGTGGAAATCTGCTGGGGCAGCGGAGATTTGGGATGGAGTTGAATTTTCCGCTTGGACCAGCTTGCCCAGCACCCATTTTTGGTTGGAAGATAGGATGAATTCCTGAAGCTCAAAAGAGACAAGATAGCCAGGACTACCAAGCCTTCCTTTGGAACTGGGTGAGAGATTGTACACTCTGAAATCCTGGACACGTTTGAAAAGCTCAGAGAGGCAATAGATAGCAGGATCTGGGGAAGAGGTAGATATGCTAGAAGTTAGGAGATCAGTTCTAACCTTGAGGAAGGGCTTTAATGTCCCTACACCTTAGCTTTCCCATCTGTCATTTGATTTGAACATCTGTCTTTTTTTACAGGGATATTCCTAAATAATAGATGGGGAAATGCTGGACTAATATAAGGGAGCAACTTAAGTCCCCTTTTCCCCTGGTGGTAATAATAAAATAGCTAATATACGTCACATTTATTGTGTATCCTGTGCTTAATATCATAACAGTCTAGTGAAGTAGTTCCCTACCTCTGTACAGACAGGGGAATCTGAGGTGGAGAAATTACATATCTTGCCTAAGATCACAAAGCCAGCGTCAGCATCAGGATTACCAACCCAGTGATTTGATTCCAAAACCTGTGCATTGGCCATCAGACATAAATGGTAATCTGCACTGTGTTACACTGTGCCAGGAAACACCCGGAGCCAGACTGGCTTGGTGAGGTTTGGCTGTTGGACTTGGAGTCACTAACCCTGGGGCCTCAGGCAAGTCCTCTATCTTCTCTGAACTGCAGTTTCCTCATCTATAAAATGTGTATGTTCAGAGTTGTACTGAGGATCAGATGAGATGCCTCTCAGCACAATACCTGCCACTCTGCAGATCTTAATACATGTTAGCAGAATCTGAACTTATGTGAGGAGAAATAGCAGCTTACCCTTGCCACCTGGAATTTGTGACCTGATATTTCAGAACACTGACATGCATTAAAGGTTGATCTATATAGCAAAGCAAAATGAATGGTGATAACTCTTTAGACAGGGAGCAAATGCATTAGCAGAGAAAGGGCTCTGAAGTTAAACTGCTTGCGTTCAAATACCAGCGTCATCTCACTCGCTGGATGCATCAATTAAGCAAGTTACTCAGCCTTTCTGTAGCTCAGTTTCTTCATCTGTAAAATTATGACATTATTAGTATCATCCCAAGGGTCTGTTGTGAGGATTAAGTAAAATAAATAAGAATGGCTAATAACACTGAGTTCTTACTGAGAACCAGATCCTGGTCTAAGCATTTTATTTTATATGTTTTTAATAATTTGGTCTTAATAATCCCATGAAATGGGTACTGTTATATCCTTGTTTTAAGAGTGAGATGCAGACAAGTTCAGTAACTTGTTTAAGATCACATAGCTGATAAATGTCAGCCAGCATTTACATCTGAGCACGGGGCTCAGAAATCCCTACGCCTAACCGTGCTATCTTATCTTAGTAAGTGCTTAAAAACACGCCAGCTTTTCTCCTCATCATTGTGTCCTGTCAGTCAGCCACAGTGTTTCCTGAGTACCGGTATGTGCTTAGACCATGCTAGTCTTCGTGGTGTCTGTCAACAAAGCATGTGGCCGGCTTTCTGCTCTTAAGTTTATTATTTATTTAAAGAGAGACAAGATCAGAGTGGATGACATAATTTGAAAACAAGTGTTAAGTAAGAGATACAGTGTAGATTCAAAATGCAGCAGAAATGAATTTAGTTACTGAAAAGATCGTTGGAGAAGGTGGACTAGTTCAGAAAACTTCCGAGGGAAGATAGTGCATACTTGAGTCCACCCTAGAAACTGAGCCCAGGGACAAGGGTGCTTAGAGTTCCAGAGTTGGGTTAGAATTTTAAGATTGTCATTCATCAGCCAGTAAATTTTCAGTGAGTATGTACTCTGTGGCTGGCCCAGTGGAGAAGACGATCGGTATTGATTGCTCAGTTGCCATTGTTTTTCTCCTGGTCAGTCAGATGTGTTTCCTAAAGATTATGTCTTGTAATCTGGTAATACCTAATTGAAGTACTTTTATTGCTGTGCCCTAGCTGGCCCCTTATTGACATAATAAAACCCCACATAATATGATAATGTGATTTGTGCCTGGATATAATCAGGGCACATTTTTCAGGTCCCTGGGAAGGAACTGCAGGGACCATAGGGTTCATCCATTCCTGTCCCCATCCCTTTGCCCCACACCTGACGCCATCACTCTGCTCCACACGCACACATGCGCGCGTGCACTTGCACATACCCTATCATCTTCTTTATTTATGAGGAAACTAAGGCCTAGAACTAATCCAGACCTTCAAACCCTGGGACACTTTATTCAAACTACTCTGTGCTGCCAGATAATAAACAATAAGCTCTGAGCCAGAGCAAGTGCTCTGAAGTGTAACTGGAGAGAACAAATGCTTACCATTTATTTCTCTTCACCTGTAATGGGGGGTATAAGCCTGTCTCCCACCATCAGTAATTTTTGTCTTAACATTGCTTTCGCTGTTGTGCAGCCCTGTCAATATGAAAGATTTAATTCACTAGGAGAAGTAGAGAGGCAGCAGCACTTGCTGGAAGTGGCCAGGGCCACTGCTCTGAAAACCCTTGTCTTCCCGCAGAATGTCCTGGCACTTCCCCCAGTGGAGAAGGCTGCAGCTGGTTTACTCTCTTTAATTGTATAAGCTCCATTGGCAGGCCCAGAAGTGTCCAAATAGGCAGGGCCAGTGGAGCATTCTTTTGGTTTGTGGCTACTCTACCTTCTGTCGGGGAGATGTGTCTGGGTTTGTTGCTTGGAGTTGTCTTAGGCGAGTTTATGTTTTAGCAGCTTTGGCTGTCCAGCAGTCTTAGACCCATCAGTCACCATGAAGGATGGAGGGAGGGTTGCACGGTGATGAAACCATAGTGACAGCTACAGGGGTCTCTGTCTGTTAGGGAACTCGACAGATTTTCTCTGCCTGGCCTTCTGTCAGCTTCCTAACCCCAACTGTGTCTGTCAAATAGAAGACATGAGTCCCTCCTTCAGAACAAGTATTTTATCAGACAGAACACAGATGGAATACTTGATGTGCTTATAGCCCAAGTCACATGCTTGAGGGTAGAAGGATGCAAAGAATATGTTGATTACTCCTAAGTTAGCATTAGCGAGTTAAATGAGGAAACTTCCGGAAGGATGGGAGTTTCCAGGCAGTTTTTACAAGGATAGAACAAGGAATTTGTAGGGAGCCTTTTGCAAGCTGGGAAAGAACTTCCTCCACCCGCCTGTCTTTCCTCTCTCTGCTTCAGCTGAGCTTCCTAAAGTTAATAGTGAAGAATGTCCAGGGTAGGGACACTCTGGGCCCCCAACCCCCCATTGCAGATGTTGTGACTAGATTCGCATCTCAGCTGGAGAAAGGGTGCTGCCTCCTGAGGTAGGAAAGGGATTGCAGAGAAGAGCAGCCATTCTACCACCTGCTCAGGTTACCACCGCACAAAGTATTGGCTTTATGGTTTAACCTCAGCAGTTTTAAAACTAACTTTCCTCTGCCACCAAGTAATTTCCTGTCAATTTTGGTATGAAGTTGAGGGAGGCAACTAATTTAAAATCTACCTTAAATTAGAAGGGTGAATCTTGTGAGCTAAATGAAGACTTCTTAGATTGGCCATTAACTCTGGGTGGTTTTATAGATTATTCTTCATTTGTGCCAATAATAATAAAAAATTGACTCAAATAACAATTCTGTTTATGCAAAATATAAAGCAAGGTATGCCTTGCTGGGATACAGAGATGAATTTAGCATGCATCAGTTCTTTAAGAGCTCACTAGTCTAGCGAGCAAGGGAGAAAGGTCAGCACCGTGTGGGAAGTGCTTTGGCAGAAGTATGTACCAGGTGCTATGGAAAACAGAGAAGTTATTGGAGGGGCCACTCGGGGCAGCTTCTCGTTTCCTCTGACTGGTCTGAGGGCTGGGAAAGAAGGAAAACTGTGGCACAGCTGTGACCAAAGGAAGCCAGACCAGCACTGTCCAATAGAAACAGAATGCAAGCGACACGTTACTGACAATTTCCTAGGAGCCACATTAAAAATAAAGAGAAACAGCCCCGGCCAGGTAGGTCAGTCGGTTGGAGCGTTGTCCCATACACCTAGGTTTCGGGTTTGATCCCTGTTGGGGGTGCACACGGGGGGCAACCCCCCACAGCTGAGATATTTCTCTGGAACTTCAGCTGCTGTCTTTGGAAGCAGGCTTAACCCCTAACCACTCCATTTAGTCTGTACTAAAACTATGAAATTGTGAATTTAATCCTAACTTACATGCATTATGGAGGTCATTCAAAATTTTCTCTTGATGGTAAGTGTATGATATTTGATGTCTACAAAGTTTATTTACATAAGTCCTCTGACTTCATCTTTCAACACATATGTATTGAATATCTACTGTGTATTAGGTTCTGTAGCTGTTGCATGCTCTAGAGAACAAGAGACAATGAAGCTTATCATTAAACAGGAAAGAAGACATTAAATTTTTAAAAAAGGACCCAAATAATTAGTTGCTATTGAGTTAGGCACTTGCACTGCAAAGGGAAATTACGGGAGAGATCCAGCCTAGTGGGTGTCAGAATGTGTAGCACAGGGCCTCACTGAAGAAGAGGCAGTGACGCTGTGTAGTAAAGGATGAGCGTGAGTTGCCTTGGCCAAGGCAGGAGAGAAGGTCTTTGGGATTGACATATAGGAGCAAGGAGGGGCCTGGCAAGCGATGATGAGACTTAAAAGTAAGTGTGAGGATGACACAGAGCACCTGTCAGGCCATGTGAAGGATTTGGAACTTTATACAAGGACAGTGGGAAACCACTAAAGGGTGATACATGTCCTGGTTTATTTTTTAAAAAAGATCACTCCGACTTCGTGTAGAGAATGAATGGGTTCTGGAGGAGTGGAAGCTGGAGTAGATGTGACACTAGTTGTAGGTGAGAGATAATGGTGTCTTATACCAGCCTGTGATGGGGAAGGCAGACATAGGTAAATTCCAGAAATATTAATGAGTATATCAGCAGGTCTTGGCTGTTGGATTAGATTAGATTAGAGGAGGGGAATATCAGAGATAACTCAGATTTCTGGCATGAGCATTGCATGTGTCCTGAGAAGGAAATGTTTGCTGAGAATAGGCTTGGGATGGGGAGATAGATTTCAGTTTGAACATTTTTGCTTTGAGGAATCGTGAAGGTGATTGGGTCCTCCCAACCCCTCTTTGAGAAAGATGGGATAATGCATATTTGTCATTGAGAAATTTAGGCTTGGAGAGGTTGGACAACTTGCCTAAGGTGACATATCCAGGAGGAGGCTGGGCTGTGCTGGAGCCTGTACAGCAGTTCTTGAATAAAGTTGTTTAATTGTTGTTTGGTTGCAATGTTGATAAAATGCTATAAGATTTAGCTCTTATTTAGCTCAGTCTGCGGTACAATTGGTTTAGTTACACATCATTTCACTGTAGTTCCAAGAAACTATCAATAACTGTAAGTGAAGACTTACTGTATTTTATTCCTAAAGCCCTGCTTGCCAAACCACACCGCATGGGCTGTATGCTAAGTATTAAATGTTGCATCAAGCTACCCAACCCCCTCAACATACCAGTTCTCTCTTCCTCCTGCACACACACCTGGCTGCCAAGTTGTCTGCTCTGACAGTCAAACATTCCTCAACTCTTTTTTGCTTGAAGAGGCCTCCAGTGCAGTAGCAAGGAGAGCATTCCTAGCTCTGCCCTCCCTAGATCTAGAACACGCCAGGAGTCGTCCCCTCTTTCTAGCTGTTGTTCACTCATTCTTGCCCTGCTCACCCCACCCCTGACACATGATCAGCATAGGTCACCCCATGGAGTGACCATTTGCATGGGACTTTACTCTGCCAACCGATGGTTATTGGTGCCAACTCAGTGTCAATATGAATTCTCACTGTCAGGTAGAGTGAAGAAGGAAACTTCATTCAGTGCAAACAGTTCAGTTGTGATACAGCACAGCTGTGGAGCAGCTCAGTCACATTACAGATCATTTATGAAACACAGGCAACAGCACAGCTGTGAAATGGCCCTGAGGCGAAGTGGCCCTGCTCTGCGCCAGTCTGCCCCACCTCCCGGCTGGTGTGTAGACCCCTGCTCTGCTCTGCTCTGGAAACAGCCTTTGGTGGAAAGGGAAAGCGTGCTCTCTTCAAGCCAGAGGGGAGCTGACATATATGGAGAAGTTCCTGCCTCCATTCCCTGATTGGTCAGTTCTCATGCAGATGAGGATTCCAAATCTTCACAGTTTTATTGGTCTAAAAAGCATAGTTCTAATTGGTCAGAATGGAGTAGTTCTGATTGTTCAGTGAAAATTCTGATGGGGCTCTGATTTGACAGGAAAAATCTTTGTTTTGGTTGAAATACAATTCCAGGAACCCTTTATAGAGGTTGACTCAGATAGCAGACACACAGTGTAGGTAGCAGGCAGTTCAGTGCAGGCTTTTCCCTGAAGTGTGGCATGTGTGAGAGGCCCCGTTGAGAAATGGCTGCTGGGCTCTGTTTTTCTGTGGTTTTTGTTATTGTTTTATATTTGAGCCCAGTTAGCCACCAGGTTCCTTCTTGATAGGTCTCTTCTTTCTCAGGGTCCACAATACTTTCAGAGAATTTAACAAACATGCCTCTTTGATCCTCACATCAGCTCTGAAAGAAAGGACATGTATTATATATTCCTTCAGCAAACATTTTTGGAGCAGGCACCCACCACCCACTGGTCACTATGCTGGTGATAGAAGGATGAATAAGATTCTGTCCTCATTCTCAAGGGGTTTTAGGTCTCATAGGGAAAACTGATGACAGACTCAGAAGTTAAGGGACTTATTCTGAGAGTTCCTTAAAGTTACGGCCCTCTGAATAAGGAGTCACTTGGGCTGCTCGTTAAAATAAATAAATTCCACACCACAAACCTGCTGAATTGGACCCCCAGGGTTGGAGCCTCCAGTGATCCATACACTGCTCTTCAGCTAATAGATGGTCCAGTTGAGATGTGAGCCTTTTCTGGCCACATTGCCGGAGACCTTTTTCCCTCCATCTGTCTTCCCTTATTTTACAGATGAGAGAGCTGATGCAAGTGGAAGTCAGGGGCCCACAGTGAATTAAGAGACAGAACTGGAATTAGCTCCTGAATTTCCCGAATTCCTAAATCTAACCTATTTCTATAACTCCATCTGGAGTGTTAACTTTGCACTCTGGTTCTTATTGCAACTGCTCTCTGAGTCCTTTTACTTCTAACTAGAGGCCCAGTGCATGGATTCGTGCACAGGTGGGGTCCCTCAGCCTGGCCTGCACCCTCTTGCAATCCAGGACCCCTCAGGGGATGTCAGATAGCTGGTTTCACTTGATTCCCGCAGGCCCGATCCAGACAGGAGGGAGCCCAATCCTGAGCATTGAGCATCTGCCCCTTGGTGGTCATAGTGACAGGTCGACTGGTTGTTCGGTCGCTTAGGCTTTTATATATATATAGATTGTAGTCAGTAGTATAAGCTCTCAGGGAGCATTTGTGTCATATTCTATCAGCAGAGATTGTCTGCAAACAGGCCTCTTTCCTTAGGGATGTACAGGCCCAGGAGGCTGTTTGCCAGCCTCAGACCACAGGGAAAATTCTATCCAAGGGCAGAATCCTTGGAGATTTGGAGTGCCAGGAGGCTGCTTAAAGCTCCACCCTGTAGATAAGGGAAACCAGAGCAGTAAGGCCGGGTCATGGTTCAGTGAGTGTGGATTTTATCTGGAGCTAAGGTCTTGGCAGGGTAGCTTCTTCCTGGTTAACTGCTGCTCCTGGCTTTGGGGAGGGACTCGGGAATATTACTTTGCTCCTAGGCCAGCCTTTGTATAGTGTGCTTTTTATCTCTATCATATGTGTTATGTATCTTTATATACACGTCTACCATATGTATTCCATATAGCATGTATGTCATATGTGTGTGCACATGTGAGGTGCACAAATTACGTGTGTGTGTATATATTATGTGCATGTATGTGTATATATGTACATTAAAAAGAAAACAGGAGAGAAATTCTAATAAAGACCAGTTAGATCTACACATGGCCACAGATCATATAACTTTTTGTTTAGGAGCACAGACCTTGAAGTCAGACCAACTTTTTGCACATCTTTTTTTTTTTTTTTGTAAGAAAACATTTATTGTGTAATCACAGAAGTAGATAAAGAATCCCTAGAAGAGCCAGAACCAGTTTAGCTCAATGGATAGAGCGTCAGCCTGCGGACTGAAGGGTCCCAGGTTCGATTCCGGTCAAGGGCATGTACCTTGGTTGCAGGCACATTCCCAGTGGGAGGTGTGCAGGAGGCAGCTGACCGATGTTTCTCTCTCATCGATGTTTCTAACTCTCTATCCCTCTCCCTTCCTCTCTGTAAAAAACCAATAAAATATATTAAAAAAAAAAAAAGAATCCCTAGAAGAAATGGGCTTAGGAAACAAGTTATAGAGATAAAGGAAGGGCCCTTGGAGCTTGGGAGTGAGGAAGCTAATTGCAATGTGCCTGAGGGGAGGAGGGTGGGGGGGGATGTGGGGGGAGCAGAACGAAGGGAAAGGAAAGGAGAGTGCGTCCATCTTAACTCCACTTATTTAACCTCTCTCTTCACTTGTCTGAAAACGGATGTACTACCTGCCTCACTGGGCTCTTACGATGATTAAGTGAGGTAATGTATGTCGAATGTTTAGCACAGGGCCTGGTAGGTAATAAGAACTTAATCATTATTATCACAGAACAGGGATATTCTAGACCTTTTCCTCATTTACATATTTGTGGTGAGTTAAAGGTGAGGACAGAGAGACCAGGAACCTCTGTTGAGGAGGCTGATACCTCCCAGCTTTAGCCAGTGTTCACCATGTGAAGCTCTAAGTCCAGTGGTGCCAGAGCTTGTGTGGTGATGGCAATTTCTTACCCTGTACTGTGCAGTACAGTAGTCACTAGCCATAGGTAGCTATTAACCAGCTGACCTGTGGCTAATACAACTAAGAAATTGAAATTGAAATTTTAATAGCTACAAGTGGCTAGTGGCTATTGTGTTAGATAGCACAGGTCTAGATTCCAGAACTTTTTTTCCCAGTTTTATTGAGAGATGATTTACATACAGCACTGCATAAGTTTAAGTTGTACAGCATGACTTAGGTATATTGTGAAATGATTACCACATTAAGTTTAGTTATTATCCATATATTCTAGAACATTTTTTAAATGATGAACTAAGCTGAATATTTGCCTTGAATGAAGAGGAGGGAGATGTGATCCAGAGTGATGGACAGGGTAATTTGGAGAGAAAAAAGTAAGAAGCTGTAGTTCTGGAAGTTTACCTTCTTGTTGGGCTTATAGATACAGTAATGAGGAGTAGAATAGGAAGAACATCTCGGAGAGGGAACAGTATGGGCAAAGACAAAAGCCAGAAGCGCCGTAGCAAGTGAAAGGAGAACAGTGCTGAACAGGGACCAAGAATAGGATGGAGCCTGACACTGGGGACCTGCTCAGAACCACCCTGCCTTCATGGGTCCACAGCTTCATCTGTACAAGCCTGCACACCAGACCAGACAAGCAGTTGCGTTGGGTATTCAGACTGCAGCAAGCACAGGTCTTGGAGCTGTGGCAGACATTGGAGGCTGACCAGCATCAGGCAGCCTGTTAGATGCAGTGGTTTAATGGCCTGGCTTGAAGACAGGATGGCCTTTCTCTGGAGTATAATAGGGAAGCTCTAAAAGGTTTTAAGCAGCAAAATGACAGGGCAGATTTGCATTTTAGTAAGCTCACTCCATTGTGGCCAGTTTCCATACCTGGGTCCATGATAGCTTGATTGTGGTTTTTCTTTGAAACAGACGTTTTCCAGTGTCTTGTCTAGTTTATGTCTTGTTTTGTTTTTTTTCTTTCTCTTCCTCCTTTCCTGTTGCTCTCTCCTGGGCCCCACGCTCTCCTCTTTGATGTCCTTCTCTCTCTGATCCAAAGATCAGCCAGTAAAAAGCAGTCTCACCTGTCCAGGTAAGAGGGGTGCCAGGGTGAGGGAGGGAGACCCCCTTCTAAATTTCCAAGTTATTTATTTGAATTATGTTTATTATTTGGATAGCTAGCACCTTCACATGGTTGAGGACTTAAAAGTTACAAATGAAAATATAATGAGAAGTTTCTAACTCCATCCCTGTGCCCCAGGCACTCTGTTTTCCTTCCTTGGAGGTAACCAATGTACAAAGGGCTTATTTTGTACGCTTTCAGAAATATTTTAGGTATTTTATGCATGTATAAGCAAATACTTTAACATAAATAATTTCCTTTTTTCTCATTTAGCCACTTTTTTTTTTCTGTCCACGTAATTCTGCATCCTGCTTTTTTCACTCACCAGCGTGTCTTAGAGACCATTCCTTATGGTATATAATGAGCTCCTCATTCTTTTGTAGGCTGGCTGCTGTGTCATTACATTAATATTCCGCAAATTATTTAACCAGTCACCCATTGTGAACATTTAGATTCTTCCCATTGTTTTGCCACTGCAAACGGCTTCCACAAGCAGCCTTACACATTTTGCTGTAGATGTAAATAGAAGATCCCCTTTCGAGGGGCAGCAGCTGTTGATTAGGAACTGGCCGTTTGGGTACTTCTCTAAGAAGGAGAGGCATGGCAATGATTTGAGCTTCTCACGTCCCAGCATGGGTCCTGGTAAGGAGGGGACCAAGCAATACATCTTCTAGTTTGATGATCTGATTGATACCTTGAGGTTTTAGGCTTTTAATAGTTCTAAGCAAGCTGCCTCAGTCAGGTGGTATGAATGTGGGGTTAGAATTCTACCACCAAATACTAGTAGGTAAGATTCCTGTTCTCCTGTGGTACCCACAAGATGAATGGAATTTCAGAGGTTTGAGTTATTTCTGTACCCTCCTTTCTGGAAAAATGTACAAGTCGCCAGTTACCCAACAAGTGAGAACCAAATACCCCTTTACCCTCCTAGCGACACTGGGAGAGGGATGAAGAAATGAAACTAAAGTGGGGAAGACCATCTCTGTTGCCACCACTGTAGTCCTCTGCTGTGCTCACGCAGGCTTCTGTGTGTTTTTGACTCGCCATGTCCTTGCCCTCCAGTCTCCCCTTCCTTTACCTAAAACTAACTAGCTGTTTGTTTTTTCCTGTCTTTTCCTCGCATTCATTTTCTCTGGTGCTCTGTTCTGTTCCATCAGCCCCATTGCAGCCTGGTAAGACCCAACAAGTGTGTGTATTCGTGCACATCCCCTTCTTGCTATTGTCTCTTCCCCTGTCTCCTGACTCCAGGAAGGGCTGTTTCCTTTCACACCTTGCTGGGTATTAAAGCGGTCATGTTACCCTGCCAGCCTAAGATGCCAAATAGGTGGTATTGCTAGTGGTTGTAGACGTGGCTAATCTTCCACCAGGTGGAGTGGGTTTCAGGTAGAGGTTTGGTGTCTTAGTGCCCAAAACGTGGGGCTGCTTTTTACAGAATTTTTTCCCACTGCAACACTGGTCCCTCCCTGCCCACCTCACTGATATGCTTTTATTACTCCTTCTCCAGGTTAAGTAGCCTGTCGTTGGGAGATTCAGCACCTGAACGCAAGTCCCCTTCCCACCACGGCCAGCCTGACTCCTCTGAGACAACAGGTAACCAACCTCCTTGGGGCATGAACACATTGACACAGAGGTGTACATTCATACAGACTACTCCATATACCCCACTACAACTACCTCATGTAGAACTACTTAGCCTTTATATGCACTCATGCTGTGTACTAGGCATCATTACATGTTGTATGTAAATTTAGTCCTTATAGCAATTGTAAAAGTAGATTTTATTATCTCTGTTTTTTAAAAAATATATTTAATTGATTTTTTTACAGAGAGGAAGGAAGAGGGATAGAGAGTTAGAAACATCGATGAGAGAGAAACATCGATCAGCTGCCTCCTGCACACCCCCTACTGGGGATGTGCCCGCAATCAAAGTACATGCCCTTGACCGGAATCGAACCTGGGACCCTTCAGTCCGCAGACCGATGCTCCATCCACTGAGCCAAACTGGTTAGGGCTATTATCTCTGTTTTATAGATGAGGAGGCTGAGGTTCAGAGGGGTTAAGAAACTTGCCCAAGTGCAACAAGCTTGTAAGGGACAGAATCAGGACCTGACACCAATGGGTGTTAAATCTAGAACTCATGCTTTATCCATGGCAAAAAGCAGTCACACACACCTGCCCACGTGCACGAAGCCTCATGCGCACCCACAGGGATGGGGATAGGTGGGAGTTACAGCCTTTCTATTTTCTATGTTTGTGTATGGATGTACATGTGAAAAGGGGGTTTTCTCTTGTTGTTTATCCTTCCCTGGATTTGGCAAGGGGCCAGCCCTGGGTCACCCTGCATGAGTTGCCCAGCTCTGCAGAGTCAACAAGCCCTGGTGTCCCGCCTGCTGCGTTCTCGGATGTAATTCGACAGAAAACGTGCAGTCTCACTGGGCTTCAGTCCGGGACTGCTTCTCTGTAACGTTAGCTTCAGCCTGGAGTCAGCCCTGCCCTTTCTTCGGCCAGTCTCACCCAGACACAGAGAGACAGACATATACGAGGGAGACAGGTATCTCAGAGAAGGTGGTTTCTTGTAGGGTGTACAGAACTGATCACTGAGGCAGACATGCCGTTGCCATAGCATTTGCACAGCCTAAGTCTGGGGAGTCTGGTTAGTACGGAAAGACTTTCTGGAGGAAGGAGCATATGGGCTGTCCTGGGATGGTCTTGGCTGGTATGCACTGATCTTCCAGTGACAGTGCCTACCTGACCCCCTGCTTTCTCCTTCTTACCACCACAGGTCTTGTTCAGCGCTGTGTCATCATCCAGAAGGACCAGCATGGCTTTGGCTTCACAGTCAGTGGGGACCGCATTGTTCTGGTACAGTCCGTGCGGCCTGGTAAGTATTGCATCCCTCCTGCCATGGGCATTTCTCACAAAGCCACCCTGTATGTGGCAGTGCTGCATAACTTGGAGAACTCACATGTCATTTCTCTGAGGGCCTAGGGATTACTCTAGAACTGGTTCCCCGGGAGCATCTGGGAAGGTCTCCACAATGTTAAGCACAAGGCGGAGTTTCTAGGGTGACGCACTTTATGCTCACTCCCCCTGTTGGCAAGTGTGAAAGATGGCATCAGTTAGCTGCCTGGTTGCCCTCCAAGGCAGCGCTTCACACTGGGTCGGAAGATGCCAAGGAGGAATCAAAGACCTGCTTTCTTCCTACCCGCCTTCACATCACCTACTCAGTGCACAAGCCATCACCTTCTGCAGCTGTTAAAATGAGACAGACACACTGTATTTGCAAATACAACGAACATTAAATAATAAAATACCAAAAGATATATGATGGCTATTGGACAGCACAGGTGAGGAAATGGTGTTTGGAAATTTGTGGTTCGAGATACAGTTATTTTTCTTTTAATCAGTTCCAGAACCCTTCTTAAAAGAAATAGAATTTTGCCCTGATTGTGTGGTTCAATAGTCAGAATGTCAGCCCACGCACAGGCACAGAAGGTTTGATCCCTGGCCCCTGTCAGTGGTGTGCGGGAGTCAATCAATCGATGTATCTCTATCCCATTGATGTTTCTTTCTTTTTTTTAATCTCTCTCTCTCTTTCCTCCCCCCTCCTTTCCATCCTCTCTAAAAATCAGTGGAAAAAATATCCTTAGATGAGGAGTAACAAAAATAAATAACTAGATGAAATAGGATTTCAGGAGTAGCTTGAAAGATGGAAGTGAAAACCACATTGGCAGGTAGGAATGTGGGAGGACATGGTAAAGCAAGTCAGTCAAGCACCCAGTTAGGTATGAAAGAACTTCAAATATTTAAAGCATGTTGATATGTCAGGTGAGAGAATCATTGTTGTTAGTAACCCAGGCTGAAGAAAACAGGAAATGAGCATAGGGAAGAGCGAAAAGCAAGTGTCCCAAAAGGGTGGACAGCATATGGTATTGGGCCTGGTGACATGGTTTAAAGAAGATACGAGGAAAGGGGTAGGGAGCAGGCTAGCATGTCATGCTAAGTGCAGTGCAAAATGGAAGGCAAATGCACTTTAAGTAATTTTGGAAAGATTTGGGATTTGTTTATGGGAAAGACAAAAAAGAGAATGTCAAACTTATGACCAAAATGAGGTAAATGGATCATGCAATATATAAACAATTATTGCTACTTATCAGTGAGAAGTTTGTTTTTCATATACATGTCTAGAGTTCTGAAAAGATACTTTTTTCTTTGCTTCCCTTGTTCTCTCAAGGTTCCTGGACTGGGTAAAATAGCTAGTGGGTCTGCCAGTAACTTGTACTTTGCCTGTGTGGTCTCTTTGATACAGAAAGTTTGGAGATCCCCTTCAGTGAAGTATGAATTCAGCACTCCTTCAGTTTTTCCTCTTCTTAGGCCTGAGTAGAGTCAGACCCAGAGAGAAAAGAACAAAAGGATGGTTGCAGCTATAAAATAGGAGTTTTGGAAAATATGTGCATGTATGTGTATTTTGGGGAGGAGAGAGGAGGAGACTTCATTTGGATTGGTATTGAAATCACAAGAGTAGCACAGCAGTTACTGTCTTTTCAGATATTAGGTTCCTGTGGTTCACTCTCAGAGTCTTTGTTCTGCCTGTTTCACAGTCACCTGGATGCTAGAAAGGTTGAAGTCTAGTCCTGGGCCCAGCCTCAGAAGAATTCAATCACTTTCTGGCAAGGGGGCCAAGGAATAGGCTTTGTAATAAATTCCTCTAGTGATTGTCGTGCTTAAGTCTGAGAACTTCTGCCCTAACTAGTGACCTGGTGCACAAGTGCACGTTGAAAGGAAATTAATTAGAAGGTGGCCAGTGGGGGCGGGCCTGGGCGAGACGGGCCAGACACACCCTGGAGCCAACCTCCTGTAGTCCAGTCTGTGGCGTGAACGGAGTCCCTCCGGCAGGTGGGATCCCTCAGCCTGGCCTGTGGGGATACGGCCAAAACCAGCTCTCCGACATCCCCCAAAGGGTCCCAGAGTGCGAGAGGGCTTGCTGAAAAGTTGCCGTCATGCAGGGTGTGGAATGCAAATGCAAATGTGCAGTAAACCAGATTTGGAGCCGATAGTGCCCAGCAAAAACATAACGCACAGCTCCCTCCTCTCTGGTTTCTGTGTGCATCACCTGAGAACTGCCGCTGCCAAGTCACTGTAGCTCGGCAGCTCCTGCCTTGAGTGTCTGCCCTCTGGTGGTCAGTGCACATCATGGTGACCGGTCAGATGGTTGGACACTTAACATATTAGTCTTTTATACTAATGAAAGGTTGAAAGGTTATTATTAATTGTTTTTAATCACTAAGTTATTAGAAGTCACTTGCGTTTCATACATTTTGACAAAATGGCACTTTTCTACCTAGCTCAGATGCCGGACTTCTGAAGGCCAGGCCACAATAGGAGGAGGGCCAGACTCTGGGAAGAGTATGTGTGCTTTATTTAAATGTCCCTGGATGTGTCCCAAGATCAAATAAGAGTTACTTCTTATCATCCAGTGGGAAAACTGAGTTTATTATATTAAATATAATTGCTAATGTAATGATTCCTAAGAGAAACATAGAGAAAAGGATTAAAACAAGAGTTTTTAAGCAGTGGCTTATAAGCTCTGAGAAGTACATAAAAATGCTCTGGGAGTGCATTATTTTCTGTTATAAGAACTGTTTTAAACTTTATTTTCTGTTATAAGAACTGTTTTAAACTATTTCCAGTGTCTTTCTTCTTTAAAAAAAAAAATATATGATTTTATTGATTTTTAGAGAGAGAGGAAAAAAGAGGGAGAGTAAGATAGAAATATCAATAAGAAACATCAGTTGGCTGCCTCCTGCACACCCCTTACTGGGGATCAAGCCCACAACCCAGGCATGTGCCCTGACCAGGAATTGATTGAGCCAGCAACCTCTTGGTGCATAGGGTTACATTCAACCAAGGCAATAGTTTCTTCCTTTCAAATGGACCAGATTAAGATTGTGACTGAGTGCCTAGAGCTCAGGATGTGCTCTAAAATGATTCGACTGAAGACTGCAGTGATTTTGACCACTATTTAAATGACCTAGAGTTTATATCCAGGAAGCACAAGAAACACTAACACTGAGACAAGTTAATGAGAAGCATAAAAATCAAGTATTTTTGTAAATCAACCCCCCAAAGATCATTGAATCTGTAAGTCACATTCATCTGATCAAAATAAAACTCACACAAAGCACATCTAGATGTTTCTAGTCTTAACGAGAAATTTCTGTGTTGACTACATGATCAGTTGGTTGAGCATCATCCTGTGCACTAAAGGGTTACCGGTTTTCTTATTCCAGTCAGGGTACATCCCTGGGTTGTGGGTTTGTTCTTCCAGTTGGTGCACGTATGGTAGGCAACCAGTTAATGTTTCTCTGTCACATCAGTGTTTCTCTCTCTCCCTTCCTCTTTCTAAGCATGTCCTCAGGTGAAAATTTTAAAAAGAGAGATGTGACCTGGTATAGTCTGCTCTAGTTTGTTTGTTTTTAGAATATTTTTTTAAAAAACTTTTTAAATAAATCTTTATTCTTCAGATTGTTCCTCCCCCCCCCATAGCTCCCCTCTACCCAGTTTCCACCCCACCCCATGCCCTTACCTCCCTCAACTGTCCTCATCCGTAGGTGTACGATTTTTGTTCAGTCTCTTCTCGCACCCTCCACACCCTCTTCCCCCCTGAGAATTGTCAGTCCACTCCCTTTCTATGCCCCTGATTCTATTATATTCACCAGTTTATTCTGTTCATCAGATTCTTTATTCACTTGATTTTTAGATTCACTTGTTGATAGATACATATTTGTTGTCCATAATTTTTATCTTTACCTTTTTCTTCTTCCTCCTCTTAAAGAACTAGAGGCCCGGTGCGCAAAAATTTGTGCACTTGGGGAGGGGGGGTCCCTTAGCCCAGCCTGTGCCCTCTCACAGTCTGGGACCCCTCGGGGGATGTCCACCTGCTGGCGTGCCTGGCCAGCCTGGGTGAGGGGCTGATGGCTGTTTGCAGGCTTGCCAAGCCCCCCAGTGAGGACCCTCACCCCATGGGGTTGTGGCCAGACTGAGTGAGGGGCTGAGGGCCATTTTCAGGCTGCCCACAGCCCCTTCAGGGTTCGGGTCCCTACTGGGGTGCCTGGCTGGAAGCAGGTATCTGGGATTTATTTAACTTCTATAATTGAAACTTTGTTGTCTTGGTCGCAGCTCGAAGCCTGGGTTGCCCCTGGCAACCCAAGGTCCCAGCCCAGCAGGTATCTGGGGTTTGTTTATCTTCTATAATTGAAACTTTGTAGCCTTGAGTAGAGCTCAGGGCCCATAGGGCCCTGGCTTCCTCCATTGCCCGGGGCAACTCCAGCTCTGTGGCGGCCACAATCTTAGTTGAGTTAATTTGCATATTTGCTCCTGATTGGGTGGGGGCATGGCTGGTGGGTGTGGCTTGTGGGTGTAACAGAGTGAGGGTTAATTTGCTTATTGCTCTTTTATTATATTAGATACTCTTCAGCATTTCATATAATACTGGTTTGGTGGTGATGAACTCCTTTAATTTTTTCTTATCTGTGAAGCTCTTTATCTGACCTTCAATTCTAAATGATGGCTTTGCTGGGTAGAATAATCTTGGTTGTAGGTTCTTGCTATTCGTCACTTTCAATATTTCTTGCCACTCCCTTCTGGCCTGCATAGTTTTTGTTGAGAAATCAGCTGACAGTTGTATGGGTTCTCCCTTGTAGGTAACTAACTGTTTTTCTCTTGCTGCTTTTTAAGATTCTCTCTTTGTCTTTTGTCCTTGGCATTTTAATTATGATGTATCTTGGTGTGGTCCTCTTTGGTTTCCTTTTGTTTGGGGTTCTCTAGGCTTCCTGGACTTGTAAGTCTATTTCTTTCACCAGGTGGGGGAAGTTTTCTGTCATTTCTTCAAATAGATTTTCAATATTTTGCTCTCTCTCTTCTTCTGGCACCCCCATATTTCGGATGTTGGTATGCTTGAAGGTTACTCAAGAATCTTCTAGTAACCTCCCGAGAAATTTAGTGAGACCCTCAAGGATATGAAAAAAGACCAACTAGAAATTAAGCATACACTGACTGAAATAAAGAATAATATACAGAGATTCAATAGCAGACTTGAGGATCCCAAGAATCAAGTCAAAGACTTGAAATATGAAGAAGCAAAAAACATCTAACCGGAAAAGAAAAAAGAAAAAAGAATCCAAAAATATCAAGATAGTGTAAGGAGCCTCTAGGACAACTTCAAGTCCACTTTAGTTTAAAAGTGGTTTTGTCACTGGAGCAAAGTAGGATGTACACATTTGAGATACTTAACACAGAAAGGTGAGAAGAAATTTTGGAGGGAAGTTATCTAACAGGGACCTTGGTGTGTACACTCAGTGACATCTGCAGAATGTTGGGCTCTGCTGACCATCCCTTCTTTTTACAGGAGGTGCAGCCATGAAAGCTGGTGTGAAAGAGGGTGACCGCATCATCAAAGTGAGTGACCTTCCCTTTACGCATTTCCATTTCAATACCAGCTATTAGTTAGCCACGGAGTTAGGGAGTGGTACCATGAGCGTGAGCACAGTAGTATATGGTGACAGGCTGAGGACTAATATATTCTGGCCCTCTTGACTCTAAAGTAGTAATGCTTCTAGAATAGGTTTTATTATTCCTGTTTTGCAAATGATAAAAGCAAGATTGAGAGGGAGATGTTGAGACCAGTGAAGGACTCAGTGCTTTCAGATTTTTGGATTGCTATTTATTGTCCTCCCTACAATGCGGACTTTGGGTCCTTGCCAGTTTTAAACTACTGTCATCTTCCCTGTGCATTCAGCACTTTCTTCTGGAATAGAGTCCTAGAACCGTTATGTTTGTTGACATGTGTACAAGGCTAATGGTTGAAAAAATATACCAAAATTTTTTAAATGAATGAATGAGCAAACAAATGAATGAAGCTGCAGGTCTTGTCTCTGCAAAATTATAGACTAGCTGGGAAGACAAAACACGTGGCAGATGTAAACAGGAATAAATGCATAATGTGAATTTGAGTAAATAAGTGACCAGAGGTGGTTTGAACTTGTACAAGAATCCGCTAGTTTCCATCACCATTACTCAGTATCATTTGTTCCCCCAACAGGTGAATGGCACCATGGTGGCCAATAGCTCACACCTGGAGGTGGTGAAGCTTATCAAATGTGAGTTGGAGAGAACTGACCACTAAAGAATTGAGGGGAGCAGCTGAGCTAGGAGGGAACGGGGGCGGGGGGGGGGTGGCAGGCTTCCTTTGTAGGTGTGGGCAGCAGCTGAAGCCACATCTTTAATCTTGATGTGGAGTGGCCCACTTAGACTGCCACAGTTTTCTATTATCATTTCAGTGGAGACACTGGCTAGTCTCCCATCAACATCTTCATCTTAATTTTTTTTTAACTTTTACACTCATTTTTGTACTCACATATAGACCATATTTTACTCAGACCAAGTCTCAAATACAATTGGCTCCCATTCATAGACATTCTTTCTCATTTGTTTCTTATTTTGGCGAGGAAAGCAAAAATATTGTATTTGCAGTTAGGAAGATGCAATAGTCGAGTCTTCCCAGGTAATCAAACAGAAGCAAATCATGAGGAAACAGTTAAAGGGTGTGGAAGTTTGGGGAGGGTAGAAGGCTAGAATTTGAGAGCCTTCCATGTGCCAAGCAGGCAATATAATAGGGGCTTTATATTGGCCACTTAATTTAGTGAGACAAAGGATGAAACGAGACTGATCGGGCAGACCCGTGGGAGAATTCCCAGGCATATATGGGTGGAATCTCGGTTGAGGTCTCTGCATGAAGAAAGGGGGGGAAAGGGTACCTGTGTTGATGCAGGGTAGATAAGCAGGAATTAGAGAAGGGGGGCGGGGCATGGTAAGTGAGGAGAACTTTCCCTACAGAGTTATAAGGTTAAAGAGCAGAGAAGGGGAAAGAGCCCCTCCCTTTCAGTTTGAAAGTCTGCTGTCCAGAACAGGACCATGTGAGCAATCGTCTTTTATCTGTCCCTCCAGCTGGTGCCTATGTTGCACTGACCCTCCTGGGCTCTTCACCCTCAACTGTTGGCGTCTCCGGGCTCCAGCAGGACCCAGACCCAGCAGGAGCTCCTCAGGTCACCCCTGTGATTCCACCACCACCACCTCCTCCACCTCTGCCACCTCCACAGCGCATCACAGGACCCAAACCTCTGCAGGTATGGTCCTCCTGCTCCTCTCCTCACTCTGTTGACCCAGTAAATAACTCCCATCGGGGTGAAAGCAGGTTAAATTGAACGATATGCTGATAAACAAAGACAAGCCAAAGAGATATTCTTCCGTGTCAGTGACTGTGTAGTTGTATTAGACAGCAGCGTACAGTGTGTTTCCAAAATATGTGGAAGACTCTGAGGAGGCCCTTTAAAGGTACTCCTCCCACACCTGCAGCACAGACAGAGGCATCCGTTAAATACTGCCAGTCATTGTCAGGAGGGTGTGCAGCAGGAGGAGGAGAAAGGTTTCCTGAAGAAAAAGGCTGCTTGGAGGAATGAAATATAGAGCCCAGACTGTAGGGGGAGAGAGTCAGGAAAGGAAGCATACAAATCAAATAGGGAGAGAACCTGAGGACCAGGAAAAGGTGTGTGAGGTGTTAAAAGAGATGCAGATAGAATGGGGAATGGGATTTCCCGGTTGGAAAGAAGGCTAAGCCAGTGAGTCCTAGGAGACTTTAGAGAGCAATTTGATACCAGAGGTGATTACAGCAAGGTTTCTAGGATGTTCAGATAAAATCAAAATAAGATGACATGTTAACTGAATTCTAGCAAAGTTCCATGTGTTAGATGTTTATGACTCTCATAGCTTTCCTTGCCCACGAATCAGCTGGTGGAAGAGAATTGAACTGATACTCATTTCTCACTACTGTCATGTTTTTCATTCTTAGGATCTCGAATTTCAGAAACATGCCACCCAGATCCTTAGGAATATGCTGAGGCAGGAGGAAAAGGAGTTACAGGTAAGGTCACTGCTGAGGGTAGACTGGCCATTGCCTTAATGAAATAAGAATTTGGTAAAGCAGAAATGTGACCGATAGAGTGAATAGGATAATAGCTCATAGATAATTCATAGAATAGCAAATATGTAGACAAAACACAAACAGTGATGAGGCAAGTAGACTAGATTAAAATGAGGGAACAATAGAAATGAGGAAAATCGAAGTCAGTTGGAATTGATCTTGATGGTTTCCAGGGAAGGGAAGGGTCGGAGAGAGGGAAGGTGGGGTGGATAGGTGAATGCCCAGCCAGGCTGATAGAGAAGGGGGCCTGTTGGTGAATGGGATGCAGAGAGCTTTTCAGGCCTGGAAATGATGTGCATAGAGAGCAATGAGATTATTGTAGCTGGAGTGGAATCACCAGATTCCTATAGTAGCTGTGACATGCAGCAAGCCCCTCATTTCAATTCAGCAAATTTCTGTAAGTGCCTACTGTATGGAAAGCTTTGTTTTAGTTCCTATGGCATACAGAGATGAAAAAGATCAGATAAGTCTTGCCTTAACATGGAAGAACCCTGAAAACACTATACTAAGTGAAAAAATCAACTCTGGGAATATGCTCAAAACCACTGAGTTGTACATTTTAAAATGGTACATTTATGTTAGTGAAATTTTTAAACACCGTGGAAGCCCAGAAGAAGGAATAATTAATTATGCAATGATCAGAGAAGTCTTCATGAGGTGATGCTTGAGTTGGGATCAGTTCATTTCCCTCTGGAAAGTGCTTTGGGCCTTGATGGGTTTGGAGTTTATTCCTACAGTAGGAATTGATCAAAGGATTTTGGGATAGGGGAGTGAACATATCTTCAAATCAGTGTTCTTAGTGTGTTAAGTGGATTGATACATAAGGAAATCATCTAGGAAGCTATTGAAATAGATAAAAAATGATGACAGGTTTAACAAGAACAGCAGAAATAACAACAAAAAGTTGGGGCTGGCCATGGGAGACATATCAGTAGAACTTGTCAGTTGGAAAGAGGGGTAAAGGAGAAGAGAGAATAAAAAGCCTGAAATTTGGGTGCCTGGGTAGGTAGATGGTGATGCCATTGAGGGAGACAGGGAGATGAAAGGAAAGTCAGCTCTGGGTGTACTGAGTTTAAGGTGCCCCTGGGACGCTCAGATAAAAAGACTCACCAAACATAGAGAGGTAACAGGGCTGGACCTGGGTTGAAATAGACATTTGGGGATCTTCAGCGTTAAGGTGGTAGTTGGAATTGGGAATTAGATGGTATCACCCAGGGCACCAATGCAGAGAGAGAAGAAAGCTGAGGATGGAATTCTGGAACTGACGTGCTCTGTAGCACAGTCCACCAACCTCTAGCATCACACCAGTGAGTGGTACTGTATTTCTTGTTAATTCTCACCCGAGAATATTTTTTTCCCCATCACTTTTCAGAGAGAATGGAAGGGAGGAGGAAGGGGGAGAGAGACACAGGAGAGAGAGAGAGAAAGAGAGAGAAAGAGAGATGTGAGAGAGACACATCGATTAGTTGCTCCCCCCAACCAGGGTCAAGGATCAAACCTGCAATCCAGGTATGTGCCCTTGATCAGGAATTGAACTCAAGATCCTTTCGTGCGTGGGCAGGTGCTCTAACCACTTAGAAACACTGGCTAGGGCTTGGAGTAAGTTCATAAAGACAAGGACCTTGCCTCTATTTCTGCATTTGAATATACCTTCTGCACAGCTGGCACAGGACTTGGCATATATTGGGTCTCTGTAAATGTTTGTGGACTGAAGGCTCACCTAGATTTCAGAGATGAGGCAGGGATAAAGGTACAGTTGGGGAAGGAGTGTGAGGTGTAGAGTTAGGAAGTCAGAAGAGGGCAGCATTTTGAGAAGGACCTAGAAGAGACCATTAGATTTGGCAATTAGGTCATTCTGTTCTGTAGCTGTTTGAGATAATAGGGAGGAACTAGACTGAGGTGTGACTGGAAGGCAAAGCAGTCTGGGGCTAAGTGTAAACTCCTATTTTGAAGTATGTGGCTATGAAAGGAGGGAAGAAAACCTGAGGCAGTGGCTTGAAGATTAATCAGGGTTGAGCCCTGACCAGTGTAGCTCAGTTGAGCATTGTCCCGTGCACCAAAAGGTCTTCATTTCGATTCCTGGTTAGGGCACATACCCAGGTTGCAGTTTGATCCCCAGTCAGAGTGCGTACAGAAAGCAACCAATCAGTATTTCTCTCTCACATTGATGCTTCTCTCTCTCCCCTTTCCCTTCCTTTCTCTATAAAAGTCAATAAAAACACATTAAAAAATAATTTGAGTTGATGGAAAGGGTTTTGTTGTAGTAGTTTAAGACTGGAAACTTGAGAAGGAGCCATTGAAAAGAGAAAACTTTGCAGATCTGTGACTAGTGCCTAAGAAGAGCCTGAGGCAGTTGACGGTATTAACTTTGTGAAAGATTAGACATAGTTTCTCTTCTGGGGAAAAGAGGAATGTCTGCATATGTTTTGAAGTGAAGTAGTTGAAAAAGTTCTTACCAGATGATACTGTCTGCTGAGACTAGGGGAAGGGTTGGAGGCTTTCTAGGCCTGGAGAAGATGGAAAAAACAAGTTGAGGAATTTGTAAAAAAGGTTGGCAGATAGCAGGAGGCTCAGATGCGCTTAGAGAATCTGTGCATACAGTCTTTATTTAATTATTTAACCAGCCAGCTTTACTGAGTATTTTATTTTATAGTGAAACTAGAGGCCCGGTGCACGAAATCCATACATAGGAGGGGTCCCTAGGCCTGGCAGGCAGGCAGGGCCTGTCGGGGCCATCTCACCCAGTCCTGATCAGAGCCAGGCCGACCAGGGTCTGAGGGCCTGCTGGCTGGGGCCTAGGGACCTGCTGGTTGCTGGCCGGGGGCCTGCCACAGGGAGG
>PVJC01016419.1:0-33760 GCA_004026665.1 Murina feae | reverse complement strand
TTAACTCATTCTTTCAGGTTTCCAACATTCAAATTAATATGTCTGCCCTTTAAAGTATTTATCAAAGTTGTTTATATGTATATAAATTTATTTAAATATAAAGTGTATGTATAAAAAACTAATTTGTTTAGTAATATTCTATTGAATATCCTATATTTGCCAAGCAGAATGTTAGATGTAAAGGTACAATGATGACACAAAAAAGTCTGATATTGAAGTATCATAGAAATCATCCTAGGTAGAAACTGTAGTTTAACTTTAACCCTACTGTTTGGCTTCTGAATTCTATAAATTATCCCATTCGATTGAATACCCTATTGATTGTAATGTGAATACCCCATTGGTTGTGGTCATACTGGTTTTAGAAAGCACATTCTTCTATACCTGGGAACCAGGACACCACAATTATCCTAAATTGCCTCAGTGGCCATAGATAATGCATTCCGGTTGACTCAGTGGTCCCAGGGCAAGAACAGCACAATTACTCTAAATTGCCTCGATGGCTCCAGATAATGTGTTTCCATTGAGTCAGTGGTCCCAAGAACTGAGGGCTCTAGATAATGTGTTTCTGTTGACTCAGTGGCCTGAAGACCCAAAACTATAATTTTGCTTCTGTAACTGCTTTGTTAAAACCAGGTTCTTCATTCCAAACCCTGGGATGTAATCAATACCTTTGTGATCTTTGCCTATATAAACCTGATGTTGCAGCCATCTTATCCCTGTGAGATTTGGAGAGCAAAATACTCCTTCGTAGTCCCAGATTTGTAATAAATATGACTGCTTAATTCGACTTCTTGAGGCGTCCTTGTGTGATTCGTGGGGTACATTACAACATTATCTCTATTATGACGATTATGTAGTAGGATCAATAAGGATTTTTCCAAAGTTTTATTTTATAAAATTTGAGTAGGAAAATTGCAGATTGCTTCTCTTTGGAACACAGCTGTGCTATGGCTTCATATATTCAGAAAATTCTTTTTAATTAAAGTAATTGGTAAGCAAATTTGTAAATTTACAAATGTTTGAATGATGTACCATGGGTTAAGCATAGAAATGGGAGTGTAATCCTGTGAAAGATTTTGGAATTCAAAGATAAGATATACAGTTTCATTTGCATTTCTAATATATTTTAAGTATGTATCTACGTTAAAGTCACTTAATCATTATAATAAATAAAGTGGGATTATTATGCTCACTCAACAAGATTATTTTCAGTCATTTCCCAGATGTATATTCAATACACTGTTCTTAGAAGTAACAAAAAAAGGAGACAAAAAATTTTGGATTTCAAGAAATTTTCATTATTGCTGTGATTGGAAAATATACAAAAGTAATGCCCAAATGGTAAAATATTGTATAAATAGTAGATTTATTTCCTTAAGTAGGTATCATTAGCATAGAGGATTATTGCTAATGCTAATTTTGTGATTCATGTTTATATACTACAGATCCTTGTCATTGTCACATTAAAAAAGTCCCTGTTATTTATTAAATGTACAACTAATACTTAACATATTCTGGGAACTATGATAAGTGCTTTGCCTATAGTGCTTTATTTATTTTTCACAATTAAATAATGGGATACCTAGTGTTATGAGCCTCATTTCACATATAAGGAAGTTAGAGTAATTAGTAATAAAATTGTCTTTTTAGGAAAAATCAACAAAGAAACATTTCTCATATAATATTAATCCAGTTGTTGCTCTATTAGCCTGAATGTTAGGTATCCTAACAATGCTTATCAATGTTAATATATAGTATGCATACTATATAATATTATTGATAATTACATAACTCACAATTATTTATATTTATACAAGGAGCTAGTAATCTTTCAGTAAAGAACAACATACAACCTTTGTCATATGTTTTTCTTTGCTTTATTATTTTCTTTTTTCTGCAATGCTGTATACATAAAAATCTTTTTTCTGCTGAAGGACACACAAAATCAGCTCAGGCATTCCATTTATTGGCCATAATTTAAAGAGTATAATTAATGCTAATGAAACATATTTTTATTGGAAGTTAGCTGCTGTTTTTACAATAGTTCCCAATGTGTAAAAATGTATTATACAATTAATATAAATAATCTACTAATTACTTTCTTCTCTTCTTTGAAATATTTTGGGTAGTGAGCACACAATGCAATAAACAGATGATGTATCATTGAATTGTGCACTCTAAAACCTATATAATTTTGTTAACCAACGATACTCACAATTAAAAATTATTATTATTATTTGATTCATTGAATAAATAAATAACATAATTGTGAGACTATTCAAGACTAACCTTC
Source organism: Murina feae (assembly GCA_004026665.1). Taxonomy (NCBI): domain Eukaryota; kingdom Metazoa; phylum Chordata; class Mammalia; order Chiroptera; family Vespertilionidae; genus Murina; species Murina feae. The sequence goes on along the minus strand of PVJC01016419.1, from coordinate 31,464 downwards.
CTAAAATTTTAGTACTTTTTGTATTAAAAAATAATTTTTCCAGTTAAAAAAAACCAAATTTCAAATTTTGTATTATTTTGTAAATTTAAAAAACACACACATTAACTAGAGTTAGATTTTTATTTGAAGTACGCACAAAACAATTCTTGTGTTGTTTTGAATTTTCCTTTCATACTGAATGCATAGTGATTCTCAACACTTGAAAAAGAAGAAAAAAATATGCCTATATTACAAATTTATGTTACCTGGATTCTATACTATCTAAATTTAAAGATTAATGATTATGATCATGATGTTGATAATAATAGCTTTTGCCTAGAATGTTAAAAGTTGGGGGAAGGCCATCAATCTCACCCTAACAATGAGTAAACTTTATATAAACAATGAAAGGGTAACTTTCTTAAACCCACCAAAGCCAAGATTGCAACAAAAAGAGGCAGTACCCCACTTCCCAAGGTGAGAAGGCATATGCAGGTTGTCATACCTTTGCAGAACATGGGAGAAAGCAGGTCCACTGTCACACAAGTAAGTAGAAATCAGGTAAGATATTAACAAGGTGGTAAAAGTAAAATGTCCCTAGTGTGCAAGTTCTCTGGGGCTGTGGTGGGGGATTGACACAAGAGGAGTTCACACTCTCTAGTGGGCTCCTTTCCAAGACCTACACCAGGTCCGGAGGAAAAACAAAAACAGAAAGCATTGCATTAGAGGTATTCTACTTGGCAGGTTGAGGCATGGTGGCAGTTATTGATGCGAAGTACATGACTTCCTGCTTTGATGCCCAGATTCTTCCCCCTCAGAGGAGCTAAAGCCATTCTCCACTAGGGAAGGGACAGCAAACCCTATCATATGTCACTCTCAGGAATCAGATAAATAACCATGTTTTGGGGAGAAAAGAAAAAAATCCAGCAAAATTGGCATGGAGGAAACAGTACTGGGTCCTTAGGTCCTATGCTAATATTACTGGAGTTCTCCTCCCTTCGTGCGAGGAACAGGACAATCTCTTTTACATAAGACCCACAAGGCAGGAAATATCTTCCATTATGGAAAGGGATAACATCACTGAGAAAAACCCACTAAAGCTGAGAAACAAGTCTTAGGTAGGTAGGACCAAATGCTCATCCTTAAATATTAAGAAAATGTAGATTAAATGTAGCCTAATTTAAATGGGATCAAAGAAGTTGAATACGTCACTGAAGAACATAAATAGATGACATATAAACACAGGAACAAATGCTCAATATCATTAGTTATTAAGAAAATATAGATTAAAGCCCCACAGATTTAACTTTACATATCTGTTAGAACTGTCAATTAAAAAAATAACTTTTGGTTAAGATGAGCAACAATTGGAACTCTCATTGCTGATGGGAGTTCAAAGTGGTGCAACTACTTTGGAAAACAGTTTAACAATTTCTTAACTAGTATATATGCACTTACCATATACTCCAGTAAACCCACTCCTATGTTAAATATCAATCAAATATGTATGAATACTGTTCACACATAATCCTTTATTTGAATATTGATAGTAGTTTTATTCATAAATGACAAAAACTAGTAACAGACCGATGTTCTTGAAGAAATGAGTAAATAAAGCAATCTTATTCATTCAACATTAAAACACTACTCGGCCATTAAAAGGAACAAATTAGTGATAGCTGAATTAACCTCAAATATTTTATGCTCCCTTAGACTAATAAAGGTGTGTATTTTTCTATTCTATCTTTATGATTTTCTGAGATAGTGAGCCTATAGTGACAGAAAACAAGTTAATGGTTATCAAGGTATAAGTTCAAGTCATGGGATTTATACAAATCCCTGAGTAAACCTCGGGAGTATTGGACTTGTGCGTTTGATTGTGATGATAATTACATGACTATAAGTGCTTAGTAAAAGTCAATGGAATTTAATGCCTAAAAACTGCAGATATCAGTTATAATAAACCTGCCTTTTTTTGTGTGTGATTTAATTTTTTTTCTTTAGTTTTTTATTGTTGAAAGTATTACATATGTCTCCTTTTCTCCCCATTGACCTCTCCCAGGCACTCCCATCCCTTACCACATGCCCTCCTCCCCCTATTGTCTGTATCCATTGGTTATGCTTATATGCATGCATATAAGTCCTTTGGTTGATCACTTAACCCTTCCTTCCATCTGTCCCCTCCCTTCTCCCTCCCACTCCTGCATAAAGCTGCCTTTTATAATAGTGCAAGTAACATAGCCAAATCTATCAATGGTGATTAAAAAGCTAGATTAGCCTGGCCGGTGTTGCTCAGTGGTTGAGTGTCAGCCTATGAACCAGGAAGTTATGGTTTGATTCCCTGTCAGCACACATGCCCAGTATACAGCTTGATCCCCAGGGGGCGGGCGGGGGGGGGGGGTGTATGTAGGAGGGAGCAGATCAAGGATTCTCTCTCATTATTGATGTTTCTACCTCTCTCCTCTTTATCTCTTTGAAATCAATAAAAAATATATTTTTTAAAAAGCTAAATTATTGTTTCTAGAAATTACAACTGAAGTGTTATAATCTTTTCTACTAAGATTTATGTGATATCATTATTTTATAAATTAAGGTTTTCAAATTTTAGTACAATAGTAGTAGGGTTTTTTTTCTTTATTTGTTTGCTGGGGAGAGGACAATTTAAATGTTATTGCTTAGAAATTAATTCTAGAAGATGACTATGATCATATGTTATTTGGAAGTAAAATACTCAAAAAGAGAATTAATACAAACCAAACTGCAAACATGCTTGTAAAAATTATTGTATAAGAATAAATTCCAGATGAGTTACTAACAGAAATAAAGTATATAAATAAAATATCCAGGCCCATCATTGACCTCTATTTAAATGATTATAATTAAAAATCTTGATTTATTCATGGTTCATTCATCTAATTAACACATTTACAAATAACAATTGCAGCAGCTTCTGAGTATGGTATCTTTATCAGCCCAGGTCTTAAAACCAGTTTTGATCTGCTGGATTCCTGGAAGTTAGCAAATATGCATCATTAAAACCTAGAGGACCCTTCACTTCATTTTGTAGATTTGAAATATGAGCAATGATAAGTATAAATTAGGTAACATAATATACTTTTGTAAAATTATAAAATAAACATTTAACTAAAATGTTCATTTCAAACATAACAGATATGTTTATGTGGAATGTCTAGTTCTACAGATAAATGTCACTGTAGAACTGTACAAACTATAAGAGAATACTCTCAGTTTATGACCATTAACTTAGGCAATGGGATGTGAAAAGCAGAGGGAAAGATTATTAGTTTATGTGGAGGTGTTAGAATAGCGTTCATTGTTTACAAGAATAAAGCAGAGGATTAGATCATATTAGTTTCCAGGGTTTGTTTCCTTAGGAAAGGATGGAGATTTCGCATATTATCGAGGTGTACTCAGACATAGCAAAGCTTCTAGCCACATAGTTTGTCCTCCTGTCAGTGAAAGGATAATCAACTTCCACCCTCTCGTAGAAACTGAAGCCTGAGTTCAGAACAGAATTCCGCAGGAAGCAGGCAGGTGTGGGCTCTTCTAGCTCTGTGCCTTCCAAGGTCTGCGTTCTTCTGAACAAACTGGAGAATGGGGCTGACGTTTCTGAGAAAGAATCTTTCAGGGTAAGATGGAATATCTTCTATTTCTAAACACCCATTTCCTTAAGTATGCAACATCCATGAACTTGCAAAGCACATCCTAATAATGGGATACTTTTGGACTACTCATAAATAAAAAAATACTATAACAGCACAGGAAACAACCCAAGATCATCTTTTTCTATAAAATAATTGATTTCATTAACCTAATTAACTTAAATATTAGACATTTTCTTATCTATTAATTTGTCTTGTTCATCTTAAGAAAGGCATTCATAAATTATTATCCTTTGATAAGCAAATTATTTTCATAAAATTAAAAGTAAACAACTTTACAAAAACCTGACATAGTTCTAATAAAATTTTTGAGAGGTCTAATGATTAAGCCTTGCAGAGGAAAATAAATATATCAGAATGTTTAAAAAACATCCCCTCCAGTAAGGGGAAGAGCAATGGTGTCTATAATCCATAGCTGCTTTCCTATTATAAATGGGCATATTCACATAAATCATGCCAAGGGCTAATTTTTACATCTTATTTTGAAACTAATTGAGTCAATCTTTACTTGTGATTGGGGGTTGGAAGGAAGGGTATCTTTATTCAGAGTCCATTGGTGTGGAGTAGTCAGTTGAATTTGTCATAAATGAGCCATGTCTTCTCTGTATCTTAGATGCCATTACTACATTGGCTGACGTAAGAAGTGATCAGTGGACTGAAATGTGTTCACCATGGCTATTCAGTTGCAATTGCAAGATACCCATCAACATTGGCAGTTGCCCCTTGCCCACTTTTGAAGATTATTCCATGTTAATAAATTGGAAAGAGTGAAATCTGATACCAAATGGGGCAATTTCCAAGACCATGAAACAGTCTGATCTCAATAAGGTCTGTAAGTTAAGGGAAACATCCTTATTGCAACAAATGAGAGAAAAAAAACTCAATTTGAAGTAATGCTTTATTCTGAGAAATCAATAGTAACCCTCTAAGCTTACTACAGCATGGGCTTTTAGAAAAATAGACCTCGAGGAAGTTCCTGAGGAGCAAATAAAATAATTTTGAGTGTCTTAGAGGGTGCATTGTGTATAGCTGTCATGACCAGCCTTGGCTTCCTTCCAAAAAAAGTGTCAATTAAGTCACATAGTAGGACACAAATGATTCCTACAGCCAGTTGTTAGAACACACGAAGAAGAGATGCAGTCTCCTTTCTAACTGCTTGCTGCCAAAATAATAATAATTTATCAGCAGTTTTATATATTTCTAAAACATATTGATTTGCTTAGCATCTCTCCTATATCCCATAGTTAAGACTATGATTAAATCATAGTTAAGACTAATTCATTCATTGTTTGCATTACAGAATGGACAAAAATCAAGGGAATGGAAAAGTCAAAACAACATATGATGTAGGGAACAGGACCAACCATGAGCCCCAGTGAGTTGTTAGGAAGAAAAAAATAATTGAAAGTTGGCAAAAAAGCAAAGTACTATTTTTTTTCCAAAAGGTCTTGGCCAAATCCCAAACTCAATTGTTACTGTTTCATCTATATAATAAGAGCCTAAGCGGCCATTATGGTGGAACGACCAGAACAACCAGTCACTATGATGCAGGGGGCAGATGCTCAACACAGGAACTGCCCCCTGGTGGTCATTGTGCTCCCACAGGAGGACCTCCGCTTGGCCAGAGCCAGGCTGACAGCTGGCGCGTGCAGGGCAGGAGACTCTCTTGGCTCTGCTGCATCAGGCTCAGTGGGCCGGGATAAGTGCAAAGGACACGCTGCCCGGCCCGGATTTGGGCTCCGCCCTGCTGCCTGCTCCTTGGAGCACTGCTACATCCCCTGAGGGGTCCCCAGACTGCGAGAGGTGCAGGCTGGGCTGAGCGGCACAGTGCCCGCCCCCTCGCCCTCCCGTGCACTGGTCCCCTATTTTTATAATATCACAAACTCAATGTTTTCCCTTCTACTTTGTCTTTCTTTTCCAAAGTTATTTTGTTTAGGTCCTTTGTATGTCCAATTAATTTCTAAAATCAACTTATAAAGTTATCCCAAATGTTTGCTGGACTTTGATAACAATCCTTTGGATCTATATATCAATTTGTAAAAAACTGACATTTAAACATATTCAGTATTGTCATCCATAGTCTTTAATTTTTCTCCAAAATGCCTTGGAGTTTGTAGTATATCAGTCTTGGACATCTTTAGTAAAATTTATTCCTAAGTAATAATATCATATTTTATGATATTTTAAAAATATATATTTTTTTATTGATTTCAGAGAGGAAGTAGGAGGGAAAGAGAGATAGAAACATCAATGATGAGAGAGAATCATTGATTGCTGGCTGCCCCCTACACTTTCCACAGTGGGGATTGAGCCTGCAACCTGGGCATGTGCCCTGACTGGGATCTGAATTGTGACCTCCTGGTTCATAGGTCAATGCTCCACTCCTGCTAGGCTAAATGGGTTCATTTATTTTTTCTGTGAAATAGCTCTATTTCTTGTTTGATGAATTCTGATAACTATGCTACTCTGTGCACAAAGAATTATAACGATTAGATTTTCATTGTTGATGCCAAATTTTATAATTTCAAAGCACTCTTTCTCTTATTTAAATACATAGTAAACTGAATAAATACCCATCTAATAAGAAGTTAGGAACAATGATCTCTTTGTGCCCCTGCTTTAAATTTTCTACCAATCAGCTCAAACGGGCAGATAAATTCCTTTAGTTAGTAAGCCTGAGCTTCTTACAGTTTATAGTTTTCAGAACAGTGTGCCTGTAAGATATGAAAAATTAAAGATAGCAAATTGGGATGGTTTCAAAAATAAGCAACTATTGTTTAAAAAATTAGAATCACTAGATACAATAGTTTGACTGTTGTGGGGTGTCAAGTCTGCACGCAAGCTACCAGCGTTAATGGGCCAGCACAGTTTCTAAAAATCAAAATGTACTAAGCAGGAAACAATCAGGCTGCACCGAGCTGCACTGCACCCAACTAACTCTAAATTGACAAGCTAAAGCTTGTTTACACTGGTCAGTGATTTTTATCTTCCCAATGATGAGGCCCTTGCAGCTGTAAGCACTACCCTTGTAGTTATCTACTGTCCTCACGTATACTTTTGGGAATAGATCTTCCATACTCTACATTATCATTGCTTCCTTTTTCTTTAAGTGACCACACTTAATCTGGAGTTATCTTCCCACGGGAAGGACCTAAACTTGTGTTTTCCACCAGTCTTGCCTGTAGGCAGTAGACTCTATACAGTGCTTTCTCTATCTGTGCCTCAGTGTTTGGCTAACTACAGCAGATAAGCAGCCAAAGGTAAGCCTTACTTTCAAATATACACACACACACACACACACACACAGACACACACAGAAAGAAATGCATGACAGAAGTATTAAAACCAAAATGCCAACCAAGAAGAAATATATTGACAGAGTTGATTATATCTTCTTAAATGGATTTTTTAAAACAAAGAGTGGGTCATTTATTGGCAAGGTCAGTTTGAAAAACAAAACAAAACACCACAATATAAAACAAGTCAGTAAAGGTAAGTCAAGGATGGAATTTAAAAAATTGTTTTGTTACTGGCTTTCTTTGCCGTTAAATATCAAGAGCTAAATAAAGATGGGTGTTTCTGGTTTTAATATGTAAGACATTGAATGGACGGCTGATGTTATATATACATAGCATTTGAAATACGGCAGTCTTCTAGGTGTTCCAATCATCACTAAAAGCATGCCCTACCAGAAACATTTTTGAAAGGTTTACAATGGTAATAAATTATTTATTGTGCCATCTAATATTTTTATGACTACCTGTAACGATACATTATTTTTAAAATGTCTGTGCCTTTTCCAAGCCCCATATTTCATGACTATTCTGTAATTTTAAATTTACTTTGACAGCATTTTGGGAAGTCTCATTTTTTTTTTAAATACTTTGCCACAAAATATTGAGATTTCCAAATACCAATCCGCTTATTTCTTGAGATGCCACATTATATTTATTACTGTTCCATAAAGATTTTGATTTAAATTTAAATTAGTAATATTTATCAGATATAACCAGAAAAATATTCAATTACATCATTGTGATAATTATACTTAGCATTCATTGGCTGCTTAAGAGTATCTAGATTTCAGATAATAAAAAAATGCTTATAAAAAGGTCAATTATTCTTTAAACTTCCTTTTCTGAATATTATAAAATTTTAGTGAATAAGATAATATTGACACCTAACTCGACACAATGTTATTGATTGCTTTGATTATTTATAAAACTCTATACTATGCAAAATATTTTATTAATATGCAAAAATGATTCTTATGGCACAGGTCTTGCACTGCAGAATTAAAATGATAATGAAGTATTGGACTGAATGGCACCTGAAAGAGGTGTCAATTACTTTTTTTACATCAAAAGGAAAGATATTATTGATGTATTCTAAAAATTGCTGAATTTTTCTCTTTCTGACCTGCAAAATGGCAATTTTATGGGGTTCACATTTCTAACATTATGAGCAAATTTACGCAGGCTGAGCTGAGTTACGGGAGTTGGCTCCTTGGCATTGGCTTGGTTCGGTAGCTGTGAATTGCAAAGCCTCCCTCCCAGAGTCAGAGGGCCCCACACCACACACTGCAAGTCACAGCTGTCTTATCGGACTTGTCCGGAGTGGAGACAGCCCTTGCTGACTGTCGGATTATTTCAAGTGGTAAATTGTTTGTTTTCATCTAAACAATAAAAACAGCTCAAAGGGTAATCACTGCGCTTTACCTGGCCTGCACTGGCTTCCTATGGCTCCTCTTCAGGTTTTATTCTGAAATACTGTTTGGAGCCTGACAAAGGACTTGTATCTAGATGGAGAGAGAAATAAAAAAATCATTCATTCTACCAATGTGCAAGTCGGGCTGTAAGGCCAATTTCTCAAGTGAACTAAACATTTCTCTCCGAAGAATCTTAAAACAATGTTTTCTCCTGTGTCTTGTGATACAGTAAGTAATAAACATGTTGGCTGGTGTTGTTTTAATTTTAAATGCCCCAAGTGTTTGACACTTTATATTGTTATTAAGGATTCTATTTATTGCAAAAATTTCTTTCATGCAAGTTTAAATTCAACCCTTTTCTCAAATATGAATTTATTCTTTAGTGTATTTAGTAAGCTTCCCACATTTGCACTAGAGCAGGAATTGCCAGAATATAGTATCAAGTGTAGTATTTCTAAAATTGTAAAATGAACACTAAGAAACTTGATACTTCAGACAGGTGTCTTTTAAATATGTGTTTATCACGGATAGTTTCAGTAAAATGTTTCATCAACTTAAAAAACCATGAGCCGCTCACCATGGTCATGGGAATATAAGAATAAACTAAATTGAATTGAATCCAAAGGTCTGTTACACTCTCCCCTCCTCTTTTGAATTATTCATTACAATTTTAAAACTGAGTGAATAGCCAAGTATTACTGAAATCATATTTGTATAACCAGTTAGGAACTATTGATGTCACCTCACAGATGTGGAACTGGTAACCCATACCAAAATTGGTTTTGGATATTCGGATTGATATCACCAAATATGCACCAAGAGCACATCAAGTGTTCTATTATTCACTTCATCAGGCTTTCGTGAAAAGGACAGTCTTCCAATAGGTTCAAAAATGGCTTGAGTGACAGAAAAAGAAAACATGTGAAAAATAAATATAAATGGAGCCGCTTTAAAATGGAGTCGCCATCCCCAAAGAACTGTTTTGCAGGTCTGATTCCTCAAACCTTTGAAAAGTTTAAACAGGGCAAAAAATAAAATAAAAATAAAAAAATAACCTTTGGGCTGGGCCTAAAGCAACATTGTGCCCCAAAGGATACTTTAGGAAGACAACAAGAAAGCAGATATTATCTATCAGACTGATGATTCCTAGACTGAAAATTAAAATTTATTAGGATTAGTGTCACTGTTAGCTCATGTGCATCTACAGAAGTTCCTCTCTTCTGCTGATATCGTCATGCTCCTTTCCTTTCCATTACCATTCCTCACCTCCATCTCCTAATTGGGACATTATTTGGGTTTCTGCCTGAATCAGTGCTTCCAGGACAGCTATCTTTCGGACCTTATTGCCTCTCCCTTTGGCCTTTTTCTTTGGGTTAGCACAGGTGGAAGTTGTATCAGTCTAAAAGATGTAACTTTTTTTCCTTTTGCACACTCATAAAAATGTGTTTTTCTTCTCTATTGTTTTGTCTGTTTCCCATTATTTTTAAACTTAATATAAGTTTTCCCAAAAGGTTCTCTCCCATTTTATAATTAACTTGGAATCCCAATTTCTCCAAATAAATTCATATAGAGTACATTCAAATTATGCAAAAAAAACCTTAAAAACAAAAAATAAAAGGCAAAGCAATTAATTTTCATTTCATAATTTTGAAACTATATTTTTTCATTGATTACAATATTATATTAAAATGATTGATTATAAGACCAGGTTGCTCAGTTGGTTGGAACTTTGTCCTGTGCACCAAAAGGTGGTGTGTTCAATTCCAGGTCAGGGCATGTATTTAATTACAGGTTTAATCCCCATCAGAGGGCCATAACGGAAGGCAACCAACCCATGTTTCTCTCTTACCTCTCTCTTTTCTCTCTCTTTCACTTTTTCACTCTCCCAAATCAATAAACATATCCTTGGATGAGGATACAAAAAGAAAATAAATTATAAGGAAAATAAATTAAAATTTTAGTTTTTCATGTATTTTCTTCTAATATATATATTCATTTTTCACAAGAATTGATCAACACTCTTATTCATATTAGAATACATATGTTTCATTTATTATCAGTTCTTTGTAATAAAATCTACTTATATATTTATTTACATTTAATATATAAGAAATATAACCGTCACACCTAGAATTAGTAATCATCTAAATGAAACTTGTAAAAAATATAGCTGGTATAAAATAAAAATAAAAATGAAAAACTATATATTTCTAAGTAACACAGATTAAAGCCACTTAATGTAGTTTTAAAAAGTAACAGTGACTTTGTTAATAAAAATCATTAATACACTTTGTTTTTGCATTTAGTGTAAAATTAAAATTATTTTCTTGTTCATAAACCTATTAATTTTTCAATTTTCTTATGTATTCTACATTCTAAACCTCCGTAAATCTACTTATTTATCTGATGGGCTCTCTTTTCTAAGATTTGCTATTTTGGGTTATGCAAGTTATTTAATTTAACAAACATAGTGTAATAAAACCTATTTTGCCTGATTTCCCACCTCTTTTGAATAGTATTATAAAATATCTCAGTAAGAGTAAAATGTGGGAATCTTCTTTGCAAAGTTGGATTTGATACAAGCAAAAATCTACAGGACTATATTTTTCTTTGAATGGTATTTCATAAAATTTTTGCAGTAAAAAATTAGGGATATGTTTCAGTAAAATATATTTTAGGAGATAGGAGAAAATTCTCTTGCTAAATTAAGATACTCTTTGACAATGATATATTTGAATTGTCTCAATCATATTCAATTCATGCTTTGTCAGTAATTTTTAATGAGAGATTTCCCTGACATTTAATTTCTTCATCATTTCCATGAGTGACACATGTGTCATATGTTTGTAATTTTACATTCTAACTAAAGATGAGAAATTGCATTTGAAAGTGAAGTAAAAATGAAAAGACAATGTTAAGTACTTTTTTTTTAAATTTGTCACTATTCTGGGCTTAACGTTTGGGTAGCATATCAGATATTCATATGCGTATTCTTAACCCTGGCTGCTTCACACAGATATTATTAAGTTAGCTTCTAATAAAACTCCTGTATGGCATTCCCTCCCCTCCTTACTTTTTACACCCTCTTATACCCCAGCATTTAATTGAATTGATATTCTACCTTAGGATATCAATCTCTGCTTACCTCTTTCCTGAAAAATCCTACAGCTATTTTCATTTGTAATTCTCTTTGAGCTTTATAGCATTCATACTCAAGTCCATTTTGCTCTATCATTCTTACAACTATTCATCTCCCTTTATATATTCAGTTATTTACTTTTTGTTTTTCAGTTTCTAACTAGTATCTCTATTAGAACTCCTTATCTACTTCATTATTATTTTAATATATTTTTACTGATTTTAGAGAGGTTGGGAGAGGGTGAGAGATATAGAAACATCAATGGTGAGAAAGAATCATTGACCAGCTGCCTCCTGCATGCCCCCTACTGGGTATTGAACCCATAACTCTGGCATGTGTCCTTGACCAGAATTGAACCTGGAATCTTCAGTCTGCAGACCAATGTTCTATCCACTGAGCCAAACTGGCTAGGACCAGACTCATCTTTTCTAAATAAATGATTTAATTAATCTATCATCAATTTATGCTGATGTTAAAGAAGTTAAATTTGTGTTTTAGAGATAAGATTATTCAAAACAAAAATTTGGAACTATAACATAAATAAAAATATTTTGAGTGTATAATTATTAAAATTATGTGTGGTTATATATTCATATCCTTATACTTTATTTAGAAAGAAAATGCCACACATAGGTATTAAATTCCTTAAGCAAAAAATATCTGACATATACAACCTGTCAATGGAATTCCTAATTAAAAGAAACTGCATTGATTTTTTTTTTTTCAATTGCTCTTCTATAACTTCTTGCTTTCCATAGAGAGCCTGACTTGCCACAATATTACAATGAATTCTTCTGCCCCATTGTCTATTATATCAGACGATTCTTTACTAGAAATAAAAATCCATATCTCTACCTGCAGGGCACAAAAAATTAAAGAAATATGCTGAAGGTTAAACTCATTGTTTTCACTCTAAAGAAAACCAGATTAAAAATCTTAAGCATCACTGTCACTTATCCTATCTAATAAAGAGGGAATATGCTAATTGACCTCACACTGTCGCATAGATAGCAGTGCCTACAGCCAATAAGGAAGGAATATGCTAATTGACTGCCATGCCCTCAAAGATGGTGGCACCCACAGCCACAATATGGCCAACAGGAAAGGGCTGTTAGGGGCAGTTAGGCCAACAGGGAAGGGCAGTTGTGGGGGACAAGGACTTCAGGGGAGGGTAATTGGGGGTGACCAGGCTGGCAGAGGAGGGCAGTTTGGGCCAGCAGAGGAAGGCAGTTGGGGAGACCAGGCCAGCAGAGGAAGGCATTGAGGGGGACTGGGCCGGCAGGGCAGGGCAGTTAAGGGCAACTCGACTGGCAGGGGAGGGCAATTGGGGGCAATTAGGCCAGCAGGGGAGCAGTTAGGGGGTGATCAGGCTGGCAGACAGGAGCAGTTAGGGACAATCAGGCAGGCAGGCAGGCGAGCAGTTGGGAGCCAGCAGTCCCAGATTGTGAGAGGGATGTCCAACTGCCAGTTTAGGCCTGATCTCACATCTTCTGAGGGGGTCTCAGATTGGAGAGAGTGCAGGCTGAACTGAGGGGCACCCCCCACCCCCAGTGCTCAAATTTGTGCACCAGGCCTCTATTAAATAAACAAATAAACAAACAAACAAGTTCTCCCTCATAGTATTTTCTGGGTGGAAGCAATACTTCTCATGATTAAATTTAAAATTTTATTTGCTTACCTATTTTGAAGATATTTTTGTTAAATTATTTAACAATTATTTATGCATATGAGCTCTCATGGTAACCTTATGGAAAAATATACACTATGGATGCATATGAATGCAAAATTCTGTCTTCCTTACAAAATTTCACTAATTTTTCTGCAAAATCAACTTAACTCAAGTAAATCACAACCATAAGAATTACAAATCTTGCCAGACTGGCATGACTCAGTGGTTTAACATTGACCTATGAACCAGGAGGTTGCAGTTCGATTCCAGGTCAGGGCACATGCCTAGGCTATGGGCTCGATCTCCAGCATGGGGTATGTAGGAGGCAACTGATCAATGATTCTCTTTCATCACTGGTGTTGCTAGCTTTCTATCCCTTGCCCTTCCTTCCTAATAATCAATAAAAATATATTTTAAAAAATACAAATCTTATGAATAGCACTAAAAAATGAACATTATTCTTATTAACATTATCAGATAGGACCCTTTTCAGTGAAAATAATGATTCAAAATATAGATTCACTGGTAGCCTCTATAGTTTTCATTATAAAGGACTCTCACATTAGTCCAAAATATGGTTTTGTAGAGACTAAAGTTTCAATGGTAATCTATTCCTCTCCTCAAATCTATTCTTTTGATAATTTAATCTCTTCTCTTAGCAGCATTTTAATGTTGAGACTTTAAAGATATGTAGAAGTTGTCCTTGTAGGGAAGGTGCTATAAAATATTCAAGGGTTACTATCTAAGCTTTTATTGAAAACTCTTTACTAGTTCAAGCCAAAATCTACTTCCCCTAGACTAATATAAAATTCCTTCTTCCACTTTGACCTTCTATTATCATTCAGCCTTGTACAGAGAACCACTCTTTTAAAAAATGTAAATTAGATCCTTTTATTTTCCTGTTGAAACCCTTCAATGGATTTTCATTGCTCTTAAAATAAAATCTACATTTTTTCCCCATGATCAATAAGACTGGTTAACCTCATTCTGCTAATTTTCCAGCACCACTCCTTACTATTGCCATTCTGACTCAGTCTAGTCCTGTCCCATTGACATTCTTTTTTAGTTCCTTAATAAAGCCTTTTGTAGCCTCCAATAATTTTTATATCAATTCTCTATTCGTATACTTGACTTATTAAAACCATTCTGCTCGCATGTCACATCTTTAGAGAGTCCTTTTACTTTTTAATCTAAAAATCAAATCCAATTAAGTGATCATGCATGCATACACACATTAGTTGATTCTTACAACCGAATACTCAAAAGGAAGAGTCATGTTTGAACTTCTTGTTAATTCACAGCACAGAATCCATGGGTTCTTCTTTCTCTTTGCCAACTTTTGTTTGTTTTAATCTGTAATAAGTAGTTAGACAGACATGATCAGAACAAGGACAATAGGCCAGTACAGAAAGCCCCAGGTGCATAGCAAGGGACAAAGCTTGGCAAACAAGGATCTCATTCCCAGGATAAGATTTCCTCCCCAAGCATATTGCTGGTTATGTATCTGGATCCCTTGACTTTTCTCCCTGAAGACAACACCTAGGCCTCAGTTGTATTTCAGTTCCAAGTCCCATAAAAACAGCAAAACCAAACAAGTGATGCTGTGGCTGCCTCAGGACTAGCAGCATTGACTAATGACCCTCTGGTGCCAACCAATCAGTGCAGACCAGGACCCTGAGAGAGCACACCTGGAAAGCAGATGACTATTCTATTGCGACCCTCCACACAAATGACCCAGCATTTGCTCTCCTGGGATGCACCCTGCTGCCAGCCCCTTCATCCTCTCCTCTCCCCTCTCCTTCCCCCACAGGCATTCATCTCCTAAACTCTAAGGGACCTCATGACATTTGCAACCAGGGAACAACATGCAGCAACAGCTCATCCTGGGCTAACTCCTGGACCTGTCTCCAAGGCCCCAATTTCTCTAACTTCCTAGTGAGCCAAAGCAGCCCAGCCTGGGCTCGCCTTTTATCCTCTTCCTTATTTTCCTGTCCTAAGGGTGATTTTTCTGTGGCAAATAAAGTCTCGCTTGCTTTGCTGCACTGTGTCTCCTGACTGAAATCTTTCCATCAAGAAGACAAGAACTGGGGTCTCATCATCTCACTGGTAACATATTTATCCTAAGTCAGTATCTATGCATGTCACCTGGCGGTTTTCAGCAACCCTGAGGCCTTTATACTTTAATATACTGTATATCCAGGTGGAAAAAGTCCTACAATGCTGTTAGCTTTGGTGAAAATATATAGAAATAATTTTTCTCCAAACCCTCAGAAAACTTTCTATTATTTCTCACTCTGAAACTCTTGCTGTTTCAGAGGAAATAGAGCAGGCGAGGAACTTAATTTAATGAGAGTTCATGCTGGAGCTTGGAGATGAAGAAGCTCTAAAACCTCAAAAGCATGTAGTATCCTTAATGGGGGTGGAAGGGGAACAGCAATCTGACTGAGAACCAGGAATAATGGCAAGATGCTGAAAACAGAAAACACTGTCCACCTTTTTCATTCACTTTCTACTTTACTTCTCTGTTGATTATCTGTCTCACTCAGAAATGCAAAGGGCTTCATATGCAGTCTTTAAACTTTGCATATGCCAGCAGCTATTTGCACAACATTTTTGTTGAGTGAATGAATAAATGAAAGAAGTATGAGGTAACATATGGAGAACTACCATGAGGAAAGAAGATGGAGCCAGATGGAAGTAGGGGGTGATCATGAAGGACTCTGCATGCTATGTTAGATTCAGCTGGGTTTTGTCACAACAAATGATGCAAGCACTCAGTGGCTAAAGTGACATATTTATTGATGTTCATGCTTTGTATACAACGTGGATATCCACAGTTCTGCATACTGTTTTAATCCAGAGCACAGGTTAACAGTGGCTTCTCTCAGTCGATGTGTCCATCAGTTCTCCACCATGACCAAGGGTAGCAGGAGTCCTGCACTGGCTGTTGGGATTTCTACAAATAAATTTTTTGGTGTTATATTTGCTCATATTTCATTAGCTGAAACAACTCACATCTAGTTTCAAATGGTAAACAGGGAAATATTTTCAACTATATGGTTGAAACATTAAAGATGAGCTCTTTTACCAAATATACCACAGTTATAGGTCTTTTATCTAAGACTAGAGGCCAGCTGCTCAAAATCTGTGCACTGTTGAGGTCCCTCAGCCCTGCCTGAGCCCTCTTGGAGTCTGGGACCCCTCAGGGGATGTCCATCTGCCAGCAATCAGACATCCCTTATGCAGTCCAGGGATCTCACAGTCTGGGACCCCTCGCTTCTTACTACCTGCCTGCAGTGGAGGTGGGAGAGGCTCCTGCCACCACTGCTGCATTCACTAGCCATGAGTCTGGCTTCTAGCTGAGCAGTCTCCCCTTGCGGGAGTACACTGACCACCAGAGGGCAGCTCCTGCATTGAGCATCTGTCCCCTGGTGGTCACTGAGCTTCATAGTGACCAGTCATTCTACCATTCAGTCAATTTGCATATTAGGGTTTTAGTATATAGGATAAGGTGCATATATGGGTAAAAGAAAATGTGATAAAAATAGTTGATGGAGTATGTGTTCATAACAACCATCTCAACCCAGTTTTCAATTTTTCCAGAACAGACTATTGATTACCCCTCACTTATGTACATTAAATATGATCATATATTTAAATTAGTTGAATACTTCTAAGAAAGAATTAAGAGTATGCAAACTAAATATAGTGGAGGAAATAAAGTTGAAATATTCTCCAAATTTGTTTCATTTAAAGCATAGCATTATAAATTATTGAATAAATAATTATTGAGCCAAACTTTGAATCCATATTTTTCTAACATCAAAATTAGTAACTTTATATTTACACTATGTTTCTTTCTGAAATAAAATCAAGCAAGCAAATAATCAAACATAAGCAACCAAAAATCCTTGTGCCATGAGGAATGAATGATTCAGAGGAAGAGACTTGTAAGTGTTCAGGAAAACCTTTACTCTCACTTACGTTTCCTTTTATGTGGAGGCTTACCATTAGCATAATACTCCGAGCCCCATCTGCCCTGTCATTCTCTCCCATATGGAGTAGAAGGAGATTTCTTTCACTGGTAAATTTCAAAGAGAAAATGGAAATGCATATCTCAGCTTCTTCTTTCTCGCCCCCCCCCCTTTTTTTTATTTGTCTTCATGGACCAAGGGGTCCCATGTGGACTGTTCTTCTATGTCATAAATAATACAAGTGCTGGTCCTCAGATTGAGAGGCCCGAGGTTGCCTAGCCTGACATGTGAGCAAATTAGAAATCTTTCAATTTTTATTCAATCTTAGGAAAGTTAGTGTTGCAGCATGCCCAAGCCTCATTGTGCTTTATCAACTACCTCTATAATGAAAGTGGTACATAAATCTGTAGTTGTCTTATCCCTTGAGACTGTTTCTCTATTGATTGAGAACTTGGGCAGAAAAAAAAAGTGTCATTTGTGTGTGTGTCAGTGTCCAAAATACCAATGAAATATAAACAAAAATAAGGAGATGGAAACAGAGAAATGTGACTTTTTAAATGGTACTTAAAAAATAAAAGAATATGTAATAGATTTAGAGTGCAGTGAACAAAACCAATGTACAATGTGTTTTCTCCAATAAATCATTTTAAGTAGTTTTATTGTGTTTTCATAGACGTCAATTTAATTACCTTCAAAGAGATTTTAAAAAAAATTCAAGAAGGAAACATCCTTAAACAAGTGTTGCCTATTAATTACATTAGAAAAATTAACCACATCTAAGTATCACCTTAAACACATTTTTTTGCAGGAAACGAGTAAACTCGTCATATAGCTTTTTATACCAAAGCGCGGGAGACGAGTTTTTTCCAAAAACAATGAGTAGAGACAGATTCCGTCAAATATGGAGGGCCTGGCATTTCAACAACGAAAATGTGCAAGACAACTCAGATAGACTTTGCAAAGTCAGACCATCATTGGATTTCTTTCTTCCCATTACGACGTCATTTGCCGGGAAAATGCCCGATTACAATTAAATAAAAGGTGGCTAAGAAAAATAAAAGTGGGTCAGACAACAGGCAAAAGTGCAGATACATAATGCAATACGTGAGGGATGGCTGAGGAACTGGTCGACATGAGTTTAATGCAAGCTTACTGATCCAGTCCGTGAGGTTATGAGCAATTTTGACAGGGAATCTTATCTCAAAGTGTTTTACTTTTTGCTTTGTTTGAAATTATATGTCACCATGTAAGATCCAAGAGAAAAATCCTAACAAAAATAAATTTACTTTTTGTTTTACATACATCTATTAAATATCATTTGCTATATCTTTCCTTGCATATGAACAGAGAGAAGAATAACATTGATGAAAAACATTCTTTTTTAAAAAAATGGATCATTCATGTTCAAAGCTTCTGACTTCTGGTGTAAACATCTGTAGAGTCTTTCACAAAGCTATCTTTTTTCCCTCTCTTTTTATATGTTCTTGGAAATTCCTGCATACTTATGAGAAATTGTATTCTTATGTTTGCATCAACTTGCTAATACATTCAAATGATTATTATTTTTTAAAACGTTTTGTTAATCAGAAGAATGACTTTTTAACTTTTGTCATGAGTGTGATGAAATTATATTATATGTTAACATTAATACAGTGAAATTTAAAACTGAGATTCTGCTAATATTTTAATCTGATATAAGACTGAAAATGGATTAATTTCTCCACAAATCATTTAGACATAGGATAAAACTGAATTGATCTATTGCCTGTGCTCAGTGAGGTAGACACCGGGTGAGTGGAAACTCTCTTTTCTGTGTCCAGCCTTGCCATCTGCACAGTGACCATATCAGTTATTAGCAGCACCTGTCATCTGCCTTGTGTCCTTAGAAGCAGCATAAATCCTTTAGCCAAATGAAATCATCCCTATGAGAGCACAGCAAATGCCATAGTGGATTACACAACTGATCCTTCTCATGCTAAATTCATTCTCTACAGTGACTTCTAGGACTGCTTTATGTGAAGATATGGCTGTAGTGCATACATTGAGTAGTATCAATGTAAGGTACATTAACCACATTTCAATTTTTCATTAGCAAGTTGCTATAAAAAACTTCATATGAATTTACCTTATCATTTCAAATTGCCTTATATCTTAATTTGGTAGCATATCTTAGCATAATATAGCAAATATCAAATAATGATAGTGTGATTTGGTAGTTAAATTGAATTGATCCCTGGGCTCTCCAGGAAAACAGAGCAAATAAGGTGTGCATGAGTGTGAGTGTGTACGTGTGCAGATGATAGATACATGATGATAGATAGATAAATAGATAATGGATAGATGATAGATAGATAGATAGATAGATAGATAGATAGATAGATAGATAGATAGACAGGTTTATTATGAGATATGGAGGCAAGTTTAAAATCTGCAGTGTGGGTCAGCAAGCAGAGACTCATGCTTCAGTTTCAGTCAGAATCTGGCTGTTGGCTGGATAATTTCCTATTGCACAGGGAGGCTAATATTTTTGTTCTATTTAGGCCTTTAGTTGATTGGATGAGGGCCAACCACATTATGAAGGGCAATCTGAATTACTCAAAGTTCACGCACTTCAGTATTAATCTCATCCAAATACATCCTCTGAGATGATGCGTAAAATTAACCATCACACTGTAAACCATATTTTTGCCTTGCACTTAGTAGTTTTTGCACACTCTTATGTTTATACTAGGGGCCCGGTGCACAAAAATTTGTGCACTCGGGGGGGTCCCTCAGCCTGGCCTGGGCCCTCTCGCAGTCTGGGACCCCTCGGGGGATGTCCACCTGCTGGTGTGCCTGGCCAGCCTGGGTGAGGGGCTGATGGCTGTTTGCAGGCTTGCCAAGCCCCACAGTGGGAACCCTCACCCTATGGGGGTGTTGCAGCCTGGGTGAGGGATTGAGGGCCATTTTCAGGCTGCCCACAGCTCCCATTGACCCAACATCCCAGCAAGTCTGGCTGAAATCAGGTTTCTGGGGTTTATTTATCTTCCATAATTGAAACTTTGCTACCTTGAGCGGAGGCCTAGGCAGGCATGGGAGCCTCCTGTTTGCTTCAGCTCCGTGGCTTCTATAATTGAAACATTGTTGCCTGGAGCAGAGGCCCAGCCAGCCTCAGCAGGCAGATGCAATGGAAGCCTCCTGTTTGCTCTAGCTCAATGACTGCAGGCCTCCATTTTGGATTTGCATACAGCCACTCTGATTGGCTGGTGGGCATGGCTTGGCTGGTGGGCATGGCTTAGGTGTCTCAGAGTGGTGATTAATTTGCATATTACTCTTTTATTAGATTAGATAGTTTCTATTGAATGCTCATCTTATAAGCTTCCCAACAGTTAATTTCTCTGAGTGTGACAAGTAGCAGGTATAATTACTTTTAAGTAACAATAAAAATAAAATAAAAACAGGTAAGCAAGAAAACAGGCTTTTATTTTTAGGGAACTTAATCACAACTTTCCCCTCATTTCTATAAAATGTCAAAAAAGTTAATGTAGTCAATTGAACAAATGCAAACTTGCCTTATAATTTATTGCCCTGTATTAGCTTTTACTCAGTTGCTTCCTTTCCTGGACAGTGTTTATAGTTTCTGGAAGTTCGTGTACTATTGTGACATCAAAGAACACATCTAGTGATTCGTGATGCCAGCCCGTTTTGGATCTGGCTTAGGTCCAGCCACATGTTTGGTTCTGAGTGGCTCTCTTTCATCGGTACCAGCATCTGCTAAGATTACTATGTCCCAAATGGTCTCCAGGGACAGAGTCCATGCAGCTAAGGCCTCTCAAGTTTTGCAAGCTTCCCCTTTTCCTGAATCATCCAGGTGTCTGAGTGGCACAGGAATATTTAGCTCCTCCCTCATTCAACTCTAGGGCAACAAGAAGTTTAGTAAGTCTGGCTCTGGTCAGTTTTTTGTTATTTTTTAAAATATCTTTTTATTAATTTCAGAGAGGAAGGGAAAGGGAGAGAGAGATAGAAACATCAATGATGATGGGAGAGAATCATTGAATGGCTGCCTCCTGCATGCCCCACACTGGGGATCAAGCCCTCAACCCGGGCATGTGCCCTGACCAGGAATGGAACCCTGACCTCCTGGTTCATAGGTTGATGCTCAACCACTGAGCCACACCAGCTGGGCTCCGGTCATTTTTTTTTTATCCTGTTCTACACACAACCATATTATTTCACTCTTGTCACACTGAACGGTGCTGAGAAATTCTGCGAAATTCTCAGCTTCCAAAGCACTAAAAGGGAGTCAGAATCAAAATCCTCTCCACTTTTCATTTCACCAATGTTCCTTAGAGGTCATGTCATATCCTTGCCCCATTTACAAGGCTACACAGACACTCTCAAACATTCTAATAGCACCTATTATTCTGTTTCTGATTATCTTCCTTCTCCTTCATAATGTTAGAAATAGCATTAATCCTCAGATAAATGTTAATAATATCAACATGTATTTTCATAAATCAAAGTTCTGAAATATATTAATTTGACCTATTAATATAAAATAGCTAGGATTTGGAAGTGCAACACACTTTCCCAGAAATAATTATTAAAACCATTAAAAATACAGCAGGAAGCTTATAAATACATAATTGATGTTCTTTCTTTTCACCATTTTTCTCAACCTTCTGTGGCAGTAAACCCTGATTGTCTTCACTGATGCTTGATATGAGACTAATAGAAGAAAAAATTAAAAAGAAATAAAACCACATTTATTTATAATTGCAGCTAAAGTTGATGGATAAAGCAACATGTGTTTATCTCTATTCTCAAATCCTACTTTTAGGATTATAATAGAAAACTAACAGTAAAAAGATAAAGACAGGGATAATGAGAATTTAGAGGTGACTACAAAAGATGAGAGATGACAAACTTTGTTTAGGTTGATCTGCAGATGGATGAGTGACAATTTAGGATTAAAGTTTTTTTTTGTTGTTTTTTCAAATTAGAACCTATAGCAAAGAAAGTCAATATGTAAAATTGTTTGTGTAACAAAATGTTTGGATGTATTCATAAATTTAGACAATAATACCTTTGAAAGTGTGTCATTGAATGAGACTAAAATGAGGAGGATTGGTGGAAAGATGATTTAAGATCTATCTGGATTCCAAGCATGTTATTTCCAACTCCAAATGCTTTAATGATGACCCACTCCACAGATTACTGGGAGAAAGGAGAGAACAATAAATTAGAAGGTCAGCACATGGCAGTAGGAGTCAAAACTGTGACAATAGTGGCCTGTCAGTTTAGCCTGGAAAAAGGCTTGGATTGGATAAGGGACATAGAACACAAAGATCTAGGAAATACATCTTTGGAGGATGGCCTTATCAGAAGGCCAGGAAAGCTTGAAAAGTTGATTGCTTAGTTTGCAGTAGAGCCTACTCCAGTTCCAAGCCTGAGATAATATAAGCTTCCTAACACAGAAGCTCCCTCTCTTGCTTGGTGTGAACTTGCACTCTTTGTTCCCATTCTCTCTCCTTAGCAGCAATGTGGCCTTCCCAGCCCAGCAGTCACAGGTTCCAACATGGGCCTGGGCACACTACTAGCTGGGAACAGACTAAGCTAGTCAGACGGGGATGGGCTGAACTGGACTGAAGTAATGTCGCAGCACTTTTGGACCTTGATCTGAGCTTGGTAAAGAGAAGACTGAGATTTTTCCCACAGTGAAATGGATGGAGATGAAACTTTGAGAACTTAGGGAAAACTTTATACTTGATCCCAAAATAAATCTTACCAAGACACAATCTCGCATACCTATGTGTCTGGAATGCTTTTTTTGTGACCCATAAAATAACACAATTTCCACTGGCAAGAGTACTAATATAAGGGAATGAACAAACAAACAAACAAGCTGGGAAGAAAGGTCATCTCTCCCTTACAGAAGGATTCTAAATAGTGGGGGAAAATAGAAAATCATCATTAGAACACCACAGTAATCATTGTTGTAGGCAAGGTCCAGTGACGGTGATGAAATTAGTGACCATAAGTTTGAGGAGAATAAAATGTTTTATAGATTCAAAAAATATCTCACAAGGTAGTGTTTTAATTACTCAGAGTAAATGCCATAACCTTATGGTAGAAAAGTAAATGCTACCTTAGCAAGTGATCAAGGTCACATCGGAAGTAATAAGACACATCCTTAACACATATCCCATGACAGGATGACTAAGAAAGCTCACTTCTTTGGTATTTTGGCTAAAAATACACAACCTCAATCTGATCATGAGAAAACATCAGATAATATCCAACCTGAGAGACATTTTACAAGATAACTGACCTATGGGCTTCAAAACTGTCAAAGTTGTAAAAGACAAGGAAAGACTGAGGAGCTATTTGTCACAGATTAAAGACAAGGAAGAAGACATGACAACTGTATCTAATCTGAGCTTCTAGATTGGATCCTGGAACAGAAAAATGAAATGAGTGAGAAAAATTCATGAAACTTGAACCTTGAATAAAGTCTGCCACTTAATTAATAATACTGTAACAATGTTAATTTTTATGTGGATAAGATATTAAAATTAGAGGAAACTGAGGAAAGGGCATATAGTAAACTACTTACTGTATTACATTTGAACCACTGACAACTCTGGTGAAAAAAAAGTTCATTTATTTTCTTTCTGTACTTTTGGTTGACATATTATAATTATGAACTCCCAAAGCACACTCAAGATTAAGGTCAAATGTGATGGAGGAGACTGAGGTACCACTGAAAGTATAAAAAGAAAATGTAAAAAAGAATCAGACTTTTTCTAGATTCCATCCAATGCTGTCTCATTTTTAATTTAATAAGTTAAATTAAGTATTACTATAAAATTATCCACATTTCTAGAGAAAACATAAATTTGTTGTTATAAATCTAATAGCATATATAGCAATATATATGCAATATATATTATTATGAACATTAGCATCTTTCATGGAAACAATTACAAAATTTCAAAAGTTTTGATAATACAAGGTCTCTTAGTAACATAATGGTCAAGTTATAGTAGAACAGGAAGCACAGCACTCTGGGATACAAAGCTGAATAAGGAATTGTAGACAGCTCATGGGAGCTCATGTATTTAAACAGAAAATGTGCAATATAATAAGCGACATATTGAAGGAGAGTTTTAAAGAACGAGGAAGACTGGGGCAGTGGCAGCTTATTCTGGGGGGTGGGGTCAAGTGGGGAAAAGGAGACATATACAATACTTAAAACAATAAAAAAAAGAAATATCAAGAGCAAAAGAAATAATAGAAAAATAAATTATTTATGCTAATATTTTTATACTTACTAAGTATAAAAACATTAATACAAATATCTTAGACCAAGTAAAACATTTAAACACTACATTTTATAATTGAGAAAATTGAAGCACAGATAATTTAAATAATTAAGAGATAGGAGCAAAGTACTACTGTTCTAATCAAAAGGGAATAACTTAAACACGGTATGTTCTTCCATCTGTTTATTATGTCTTCCTCTATCTCTTTTTTCAGTGTCCTGTAGCTTTCCATGTATAGGTCTTTTACCTCCTTAGTTAATATTATTCCTAGGTATCTTAATTTTTCTGGTGCAATGGTAAATGGGGTTGCTTTTTAGTCTTTCTTTCTGTAAGTTCACTATATACCAATGGCATATTTCACAGACCTAGAATGAACTTTCCAAAAATTCATCTGGAATAAAAAAAGACCTTGAATAGCTGCAGCTATCCTGAGAAAGAAGAACAAAGTAGGTGGGATCTCAATACCAGATATCAAGCTGTATTAGAAAGCCACTGCTCTCAAAACTGCCTGGTACAAGAACAGACATATCGATCAATGGAATAGAATAGAGAACCCAGAAATTGACTGAAACCACTATGCTCAATTAATATTCGACAAAGGAGGCATGAACATACAATGGAGTCAAGACAGTCTCTTCAATAAATGGTGTTGGGAAAATTGAACAGATACATGTAAAAAAAATGAAACCAGACCACCAACTTACACCATACACAAAAACAAACTCAAAATGGATAAAGGACTTAAACATAAGACAGGAAACCATAAAATACTACAGGAATTCAAAGGCAGCAAAAATCCAGGCATATGCCGAAGCAATTTCTTCACCAATACCGCTCTTAGAGCAATGGAAACTAAAGAGAAAATAAACAAATGGGACTATTGCACACCAAAAGAAACCATCAACAAAACAACAAGAAATCCCACTGCAAGGGAGAACATATTTGCCAGTGTTATCATTGATAAGGGTTTAATCTTCATCGATTACAGGGAACTCATACAACTTAACAAAAGGAAGATAAACAACCCAATCAAAAAATGGGCAACAGAACTAAATAGATACGTTTTGAAAGAAGACAAACTGAAAGGTCAGGAGACATATAAAAACATGCTCAAAGTCACTAATTATCTTAGAGATGCAAGTCAAAATGACAAGGAGATACCATCTCACACCTGTCAGAATGGCTATTATCAACAAGTCAGCAAACGACAAGTGCTGGCAAGGATACAGAGAAAAAGGAACCCTCCTGTACTGCTGGTAGGAATGTAGACTGGTGCAGCCATTGTGGAGAACAGTATGGAGTTTCCTCAAAAAACTAAAAATGGAACTTCCATTCGACCCAGTGATCGCACTTCTAGGAATATATCCTGAGAAACTGGAAACACCAATCAGAAAGGATATATGCACCCCTATGTTCATAGCAGCACAATTCACCTAGCTAAGATTTGGAAATAGCCTAAGTGCCCATCAGTATATGAGTGGATTAAAAAAACCGTGGTACATTTACACAATGGAATACTATGCTGTGGTAAAAAAGAAGGAATTCTTACCATTTACAACAGCATAGATGGAACTGGAGAGCATTACGCTAAGTGAAATAAGCCAGTCAGAAAGATAAATATCACATGATCTCACTAATTTATGGAATATAATGAACAACATAGACTGATGAACAAAAAACAGACTCGGAGATGGAGAAATATTTGATCAGACTGTCAAACCTCAGAGGAAAGGTACAGGAGGATGGAGGTGAGGAGTAAAAGGTCAACCAGGAAACACAAGGAAAAATAATTTTCTTGAACATTAATGCTGAGTAGAAGAAACACACACACACACACACACACACAGGAATATCTTTCTTCAATAGAAAATAAGGATGTTTAAAAACAGTAAATTAGTTTCCTCTTTCCTAGGGCTGATTATGCCCTCTGTTAAATTATAATAAGGAAAAGTAAAGGCCCAGATGAATCACAGCTGCCTTGAAGCAGGTGGCCATAATGGGATCAAAAACCACTGTCAAGTATCTGAAAGCTTAACATTCTGTCTTCTCTAATTACCCAGATACTCAGGACAGAAGAAAATGTTTAAGATAATCATCTTACTGTTGGAAAGAGAAGAAAGAGATGTATGTTTGGGGTTTTGTTAGGACATTAATTTCACAGATTTTTTCATTGATTTTCCTTAACCTAATACTATAGATTTAGTGCTGTATGAGTTGCTCCTTGTCACAGATGAATAATAACACAACTTGATTTATATTAAAATAAACATATACTGATACTATTTTATTTTGAAGGTTCAGTAAAGCTTAGCAGGGACACTAATACAATAGGTCTGTGTCAACTCTCAATGACTCTAAGTACAACAATACATGTTTCTTTATTAATCATTTTTTATTTAACTATTCAGTAATTTAATTTATATCCATCTATAAGTTATATAGCACAAGACATTTTACAAATATTTATAGAAATTACTTGCAACATAAGAGTATAAGAATAGAAAATATGATTTTAGTTACACATTGACCAACTGTAAAATAGGGACAGAGATAATAAAGCCTAAGGTTTTATATAATTTATATAATTCTTATTCCTGGCAATAATTTTATGTTAATTTTCTTGCTGTTTAAAGCTCTTGAAAAAAAAACCATGAGAAAAAAATGCTGATTTAACTTTTTTGGTTCAGTGTTATCTGAACAAAATTCTAATACTTTTGTATTCCAGAAGGTAAACTCCTTAGCCCTATGTCCTCTGTATATACATTTTCTTCTTGAGCTCATCCTATATCAAGTTATACCTTCCCATTCTCTGAAGTTTGAACTTAGTTATCAATTCTTTCTATACTAGAGGCCCAGTGCACAAATTTGTGCACAGGTGGGGTCCAGCTGGCCCAGCCCAAATTGAGGTGGATCAGGGGAGGGACTGCCAGAGGGAGAGGCCACAGGAGGTTGGCTGGTTAGCCCCAACCCTGTTTGGAGCGGGGGGGACTGGTTGGGGTTGGGGCTGGCCAGTGGGAGTTGCTGTGGGCCAAAGGCGTGGTGGGGACCCATCAGGGTAAGGGCTGGCTGGGGGAGGGGCCGCAGAAGGTTGGTCATCCAGCTCCACACCCTATTGGGGTGGGTGGGCAATTGGGGATGAAGCTGACCGAGGGGCAGGACCACAGGAGATTGGTTGGCAGGCCCCGCCTCTGATTGGGCCAGTTCACAGGCCTCAGTGGGCATCATAGCAACTGGTTGTTCTGTCATTCCATCATTCTGGTTCCTGGCTTTATATATATATATAGATGCTCCCTCTCTCTCTCTCAGAAGAATCCACATTTTCAGATGTCTAAAATAGAAGCATTTTTCTGGCTTTATCCCAATATGTTCTTTTTTTTTTTTTTTTGTATGTTAGCACTAAACCTTTTTGCTAGCAACCTTATGAGAATGAATATCTTCCCTATTCTTCACCCACATCACCAAATTAAACCAAACACTGTTTATTTTACCCTCTAATAACATTTTAAATAAGCATACTCTTCTTCATTCCAAGTGCCTGTACTCCAGTTGCAAACATCATCGCTCCCTGCCTCTGTTCTTGGATCACATACAATTCTTTAATAGCCATGGAGGTGATCTATGGAAAATACTTTGCAAATCACTTCCCTGTCCAAAACTCTCTAATGGACCACAACATTTACTGGATAGAGCTACTTAACATGGTATGCAACATCAACCACGCCTGATGCTGGAATAAATCTTCAGACCTCATATTATCCCACTCCTTTCAAACTACAAGAAAGCAAAATTAGTTTTACAGTTTCTCACATATAATAAGATGCAATTTTTACATGCATACATCTGATTTTGCTTTTCCCTCTGCTTAACAATTTTCTTTACCCTCCTCTCACGACTCCTCCATCACTACCAAGGGAAATCCTCCTTATCCTACAGGTCTCTATACTGGCAATTACTTTTCCAAGAATCAATTTATAATCTTCCAGGCTTAGTGAGCATCTCTCTATTGCCAAACACATTTTTCTTCCATTGTCCTTAACTTTGGAAACATACAATTATCTGTCTGTCTTACCAATTAGAATGTGAACTGTTGTGGATAGTATTTAAGTCATATTCTTTGTTATGTCCTTAGCATTTCTATTTTAAAACATAGGGACACCAAAGGAATATATTTTGAATGAATGGACAAAAGATGATATCTTTACCGACTTACCACAATACAACTGAATAGCTGTCTGTGACTTGGAGTTTAATTGCTTATTTGAAATGTGATATCACTTGTAAAATATATCCTGCTCTCATGTTTTTATTTTGCATAAAACATTTCTAAAAATAACATATCCTGCTCTCACTCATTTTGTGCATTTTACTAATGTATGTGGTTTAAAAAATTTATGAGTATCTGAAATAGCATAAACATATTCTTTTCAAACTTATACTTTTAAGCATTGAGAGCTTGATCCAATATTATTCTTTTATTTTTCTTTAATGTAACTTACCCATTATGTATATCCCTATGAATTCTCTACTTTTCCCAATGGCACTTGTGAGTGTTTGGAGACCTTTGAGATTCACTATACCTACTAACAAGGGAAATATATTGAATTCATACACTTAATGGAAAGAGCTCTGATGAATTCCCTAAACAAGATGATATGAGCCACATATAATCAGGTGGGGGATTAGTGTGATGGCAAGAATCCTTGAGTTACTCCATAGCTCTAAGAAGGCCCAGGGGTCCTCTACCTATGCTGCTCCTGGAGCAAAATTTAAACCTAACCTAAAAATCAGAGAAATAGATATACATATTTTGTCTTATCTCTTTCAAATAAATTTAGATTTAGAGAAAATTTCAAAAATAATACAGTGGGCTCCTGGGTAGTCCTTTCTTATTCGAGGTTTTATTTTCTATGGTTTTAGTAACTATGGTCCTAAAATATTAAATGAAAAATTCCAAAGATAAAAATTTTAAATTGCACACCATTAGTAGTGTGATTAAGTATCATACTGTTCCACTTTGTGCCATCCTGTCTATCCTTCCCGGGACAGGAATCATCCCTTTTTACAGCATATCCATGCTTTATACCTTACTCATCTATTAGTGGCTTAGTAGGCATTTCTGTTATCAGATCAACTGTCATTGTATTTAGTGCTTGAATTCAAATAATTCTTATTTTACTTAAGAAGGATGCCAAAGTACAAGAGTATGATACTGAAAATTCAGATATGCCAAAGTCAAGTTGTAAAGTGCTTCCTCAAAGTGAAAATGTAAATGCAACATAATTATATAATTCAAGAGAGACCACATACACATATCTTTCTTTTAAAAAATATTTTTAATATATTTTATTGATTTTTTTAGAGAGGAAAATAGAGGAATAGAGAGTTAGAAACACCGATGAAAGAAATATCGATCAGCTACCTCCTGCACACTCCCTACTGGGGATGTGCCCGCAAACCAAGGTACATGCCCTTAGCTGGAATCAAACATGGGACCCTTCAGTCTGCATGCTGACACTCTACCCAATGAGCCAAACTGGTTAGGGCAATTACAGAATCCTATATAATAAAAGGGCAATATGCAAATTGACCCTAACAGCAGAATGATCAGGAATGACCATTTGCTATAATGCATACTGACCACCAGGGACAAACACTCAGTGCAGGAGCTGACCTCTGGTGGTCAGTATGGCCACAAGAGGAGCTCCACTCAGCCACAAGTGGGCTGAAGGCTGTGAACAAGGCATCAGTGGCAGGAGCCTCTCCTGCCTCCTTGTCAGCGCTAAGGATTTCAGACTGACAGCTTAGGCCCCATCCCCCTAGAAACAGGCCTAAGCTAGCAGGTGGACATCCCCTGAGGGTTCCTGGGCTACAGAGGCATGTCTTACTGCCAGCTTAGGCCCAATCCCCTGGGGAACTGGCCTAAGCTGGTAGGTAGACATCCCTCGAGGGTTCCCGGACTGCAAAAAGGTACAGGCCAGGCTGAGAGACCATTCCCCCCAAGTGCATGAAT
The DNA here is from genome assembly GCA_004026665.1 of Murina feae. NCBI lineage: Eukaryota > Metazoa > Chordata > Mammalia > Chiroptera > Vespertilionidae > Murina > Murina feae. The sequence goes on along the minus strand of PVJC01016419.1, from coordinate 998 downwards.
TTTCATGCAACCGGGCCTCTAGTGTTATTATAATTACTCTATTGTATTATAATTTACTATTTTAATTCTCTTACTGTACCTAATTTATCAGTAAAACTTTATCATAGGTTTGTATGTGTAGGAAACAATATAGCATATATCAGGTTGAACTTTTTCCGCAGCTTCAGACCTCCACTGGAAATCTTGGAATATATCCCCTCAGATAAGGGGAAGACTACTGTACTGAACTGCCATTCTTTATAAGCTACAGTTTTAGTTATATTATGCTCACTATAACCAGTAACAGGCCTCATAATGCAGATACTCTTCCCTTAGTAATATGTCATACTACATTTATTTAATGTAATGAAACCTCAATTTTAAAGAAATAATTGTACAGAGGTAGGTTTGTACCTCTGTACAAGGCTGGTTGCCTACTCATGACTGTTCAGTGAATGACGATCTTTAAGAGATTTGTGAAGATGTATTTCAACAAATTAGAAATCTAAGGTAAACTATTATTACTGTAAAATAATAACATTATGGTGTAATTTTATAGTTTAAGTAATATTTGAGGATTGGAATAGGACCCATTGTCATCTTCAATCAGCTAAGGACAAATAGATATAGTAAAGTGAAGAAGCTTATATACTCTCTGTGCATGGAATGGGAAAATAAAAAAGCTCATTGGTGAAGACACTAGATTTCTATTCACTACTCGCAAATTACATGTTCATGGATAATTTCCCATATCCTTGGTATTTTTCTTCATATCAGATTGAAAAAGTTGATGGCTTTTTAACTGAAACAGAAACATTGGAGTATGGCATTTGCTTTTAAATCAACTGAATTACATTTTGATTTAGTCTTCAACCATTGAGGTATATATTATATTACATTTTATCTAAAAGCATAGTATATGCAATGTTAATCTATAATCAAAGGATTTAATATTCATTATAATATTCTTAAAGAGTAACAGATGCAATTAACCTACAAATATCAGGAAAGACCTATTA
>PVJC01016418.1:0-33605 GCA_004026665.1 Murina feae | reverse complement strand
ACCAAAACCAGATAGAGACAACACAATGAAAGAGAATTACAGACCAATATCCCTCATGAACATAGATGCCAAAATCCTCAACAAAATCTTAGCAAACCGGATACAACAGTACATCAGAAAGATCATACACCATGACCAAGTAGGATTTATCCCAGGGATGCAAGGATGGTACAATATCCACAAATCAATAAACGTGATATATCACATAAACAAATTGAGAGATAAAAACCACAGAGTCATATCAATTGATGCAGAAAAAGCATTTGACAAAATACAACACCCATTTCTGATAAAAACTCTCAGCAAGGTGGGAATAGAAGGATCATACCTCAACATAATAAAAGGCATATATGACAAACCCACAGCCAACATCATACTCAACGGGCAAAAACTAAAACCATTTCCCCTTAGAACAGGAACAAGACAGGGATGTCCACTCTCACCACTCCTGTTCAATATAGTATTGGAAGTATTAGCTCTCCCTCTTTTTTAATGAAAATCTCCAATTACTCATCCTGGAGGCAGAATTGGGCAGCCCTGATCATGACCCTTCCCTGGAATACCACACTCTTCTTTTTTCCTGCCTTATTTGTGACTTCACCTTATTCTCCTTTGCTGGATTATATTTGAATTCATAAACTGTAAAATTAGGGTTAGAGAGTGTTTCATCCTTCTCTCTACTTCTCTGTCCTCATTCCCCAGATCACCTCATCCTGTTCTATGACTTTAAATATCATCTGCAATCAATGAGTAACAACTTTATATTTCCAGCCCAAACCTCTTCTCCAAACTGCAGATTCAGTTATGCACAGACTTCTCAAGTAAAAGAGTCATAGCAAATGAGTTCTAATCTTCTCTGATCTTAAGCAAGTGTTTTACTCAGATTAACTATTAGTACTCCATTTTAATAAATCTAAATTTGCCCAACCCTAAACTTACTTCTTCTTTATGCTTTCCATCATCATTAAAAGGTAACCATAATTTCCTAGGTAATTATACTAATTCACTTGGCATCCTTCTTGACCCCTCTCTTTTCTCTAATACTTTTCATCTGAGCCATCAGCAAATTGTTGATAATTCTGAAATATATCCTGAATCCATCTGCTGCTCCCCACCTCCACTACCGCTTCCGCAATCCAGGGCAACCTCACCTCCTGCCTGGGCTTAACAGTAGCCTCTTAGTTATTCTCTGTGCTTTCACTCTTGCCCTTCTAGTGAATATTCTTCAAACAGCAGCAGCAAAGCAAAGGTTTTGAATACAGAATTGGTGCCACCTTGCTGTCTAAGTGTCATTAGTCTCATGTGCTCCCTCAAGAACAGGTCTGCTTAGGGCTTTTGCACTAGATGTGCCTTCTGCGTAGGATGTTATTTCCTTAAGTAGCTGAATGCCTACTTTCCTATTTTCTCTAAATCTATGCTCATATGTCACCTATTCCATTTTTTAAAAAAAATTCTCATATAAAATATCAAATCCCCCAGAATAATTTTTTATCTATTAATTTTGCTATATATTGCTTCACCACATTTACCCCCATTGAAATACTCTATAATTGTTTGTCTGCCTCTGAAAAATATACTCAACAGAAGAGCAGAGTTTTCTTACTCTTGTCATTCTTCTAATTTGTCAGTGCCTATGTCCCTGTGTGTTAGCTTATAAAAGTCACTCCTTTTGTAGTTTTCAGTGTCTTGCTGTAAATTTAGTTGCAAAACAAAAATAATAATAATAATAACATAAAAGCCTCACACCCTTTGCATCCATTTAACATATACATTAGGCTGTCACATCATTGATTGTTAATATATAATTGTTAATTATTTAACGCTAATAAATTATTAACCAAATATACTTTTAAGCCTATAGATGAGATTGTGCTAAATATTGTTGGGAATAGAAACATATATACGATCATTGTTCTCCTTAAAAAAGCAGTATATAAATTTGTAAGCATCATCAGAGACAAAAAACATATAAAGATAACAGTCTAGGAAAGTTCCAGAGAGAAAAATAAATGATTCTTAGCTGGATAAAAGACAGCAATACAAAGTTTTGTTGCACAGTTGGCAATTGTATTGTATTTAGATATGACTTAAACATAAAAAAGATGAAGAAGAAATAGCAATTCCATCACTTGCTAATTATAAAATTATGTTTCCTTAAACTTAATTGATATTTTAACTGTCAGATATTTAGTTTCCTCATTTATAATAATGGAGGGTTTGTGCATATTAACTGAGAAAAATATTTGCAGAGCACAAACTTAGTGCCTGCACATAAGTTCTCAATAGTATAATAGTAAGAAAAATATAGACTAAATAGACAACATGAATGATACAGTTATAAAATGGCAGGCTTTTATTTTATATTGTTATTTTTTAAAAAAGAAAATAAATTGCTATTACTTTAATAAGAAAAAATAACACAAGTTGTTATGAAAAAGTGGATAAAATAGTTTTTTTTTGTAATCGCCATTTTTATAGATAACATGCTTACTAATGTTTCTCTGTTCTTCACAAGATTTCTAATTAATGCAGGTAGAGTTGCATATTTATCAAATTAAAAAATAAAAAACAATTTTCAGTTAAATTTGAATTTCAGATAAATAAAAAATAATTTTAATATAAGTAGGTCCCAAACATTACAATGTACATACTTGTATTTTTTTTAAATGTTGTTATTGTTTTTCAACTGAATTTCAAATTTAACTGGCATGCCTGAATTTAATCTGGCAACCATAAATACAATCTCTGCTTATATTTTTTTTAACTTAGACAGTAGTATGCTCATAAACAGTCTCATCAAACACACATTCACAGAGACCTTATATATTTTTCCATTCTATGTATTCAGCTGGTAAGCGCCAGCTCTAATGCACCCCTGGAAAGAAACTCCTAAAAATTTGAAGTGATTGTAGTAATCAAATTAAGATCCATTTAATATAAATATCAGGGATTTGTAAACTATGACCTGTGGGCTAAATCTCATCTATTGTTTTTTGGGCACATTCCTCAAGCTAAGAATATTTTATTTTATATTTTAATTTATAAACAAAAAAAATACAAAAAGAACGTATGTGGCTCACAAAGCTTAAAAGTTTATTTTCTTCCCTTCAATAGAAAAAAAAAATCTGTGGACTTGTGAATAGAGGAAGAAACTCATTTGTCATTCATTCATTATTGAGAGCCCACTGTGCTGCAGGAACCCTGCTTATAGAGCTTACAGTGTATTAGGAAAGAGAGAGAGAGGGATTAAATTAAATCAGCATTGAAATTAGTCTATAAGCACTCAAGAAAATCATGAACAAAAGTGTAGAGCATGAGGCAAACAAATGATTCTCAAGTTAAGTATTTTGATTTCTTTACTCTGCAAGGTAACAATTTAGCCCTGACAAGAATGGAAACCTATTTTCTAATTTCAATAAGCTAACATTTCAGATACTTAATTGAAAATTGTACTTTTTATAGACCCTTTGCTTTTCTTCAGATTATTTCTTTGTCTGGGGTTTTCAGAGATTCTAGCTAGGCAATGTTATCACATGTGTATTGCCCACAGAATGATTCTCATTATCTTCAAGGTCAACTTCTTTTATCTAAAAATGCGAGTTCCAGCAGGGTACCTATTGCACAGTAAAACGTGAATGGGAGAAAATAGGCAGGCAGAACTTTCAAATTTACTCTGCTTTTGAGTATGACAGTAGACATTAGATCTGAACTTCATCTTTACTCAAATCTTACTCATTTTCTCAAGTCATCTCCTACTTTGGTATTCTCTTTAATGTTTAACATTAAAAGGTAAGGAGGTCTTCTCCTGTGGCTGCTGCTCCTCGGATGGGGGATGGGCTGGTAAGATGAAGGCTTAGTTTTGACTTTCTATTATTTTGATTTCCTTCTTATTTGCCAGGATCTTTTGCAGTGGAGTGATAGTTATGGTGGGAAAGAACACCTGGTCTCATTGCATTTGAGAGGAAGTAGAAAGCAAAAAGGCAAAACAGGGCAAATAAAGAGAGAGCTGTTTCTCCAAAGCACTGATTGTTAATATTAGCAATCTTAGTAGTAATTATAAAAAGTAAATAATTAAACAAATGAAAGTAAATAATTGCTTGCAAAAGCTAAGGTACCGTGATTACATAAATGTACATTGAGCATATACGCAACTACAAAATATGATTCCACTTTTCCTTAAAATTTTTATTTTCGCCCTGACTGGTTTGGCTCAGTGGATAGAGCATTGGCCTGTGGACTGTAAGGTCCCAGGTTTGATTCTGGTTGGGGGCATGTACCTTGGTTGCGGGCACATCCTCAGTGGGGAGTATGCAGAAGGCAGCTGATTGATGTTTCTCTCTCATCGATGTTTCTAACTCTCTATCCCTCTCCCTTCCTCTCTGTAAAAAATCAATAAAATATATTTTACAAAAAAATTTTATTTTCAGGCTTTGAATTTTCAGTATTTTGAGTAAACTTTTTGATTACTTCTGCTTCTTCATCTGCCTGGTTAGACAATAACTTATTGAAAATATCTAATTAGTGGGTGATTGAAATACTTGATGTCTTAGAAAGCATTTAGAAGGAGACTTTATTAGTTTATGTGCATGCTGTACCTTTTGTAAATTATCAAGCCTAACAATATATGAACTAAGCATTCAATGTCATCATATAACTGGACCAGAGGCCTCTCTGTGTAACAGTTCTTACTGTAATGAATATCCATAGCTAACTGAAATAATTTATTTTTTTTAGTAAAATGCACTGATAATAAATAAAACACTGAATTTAAAACAAAAGGTAAGGAGGTGTCACTTATTTGACTTTAAGTCCTGCTGAAGAACAAAATTTGAGTGCTTAAATTCCACTTAATGCACATTTTTCCATGTCATTCATGAAAGTATGCCCTCCACAGAGAAAATCCAGACAGATTCTTCAAAGACTGATTCAAAATATGCCCCGGGTGGCTGGTCTGGCCTCTTAGGAGGCTCATGGTTTTCTTTTTTGTCTTTAGAACAAAGTCTAAGTCTGCCTTCCTCAGGCACCTAAGCTGCATTGTATAGCAACAAGAGGAATTTATATGTCGGGGGCCTTCATCTGACCTCTTATCTACGCATATGGGTTGCACATAAGACAGGAAATCTCTAAACTCTTCTTATTATATTGCTAATGGCAGAATTGTGACATAACCTTAATGATTTCAAAGCCAACATGAATATCCTGTTATGAATATCCAATAATTACATTTTAGGGTCTTTTCCACTGCTACATTAGAAATTCAATAGAAAAAAATAAAAGGTACTTCATATAAATGGTTTTTTAAGGCATGGAACACATTTACATTTTAAAATTATTTCTCTATGTCTGTCAGAGAAAGACAAACACCATTTTGTGAAGAAGCACAGGACTTGGTCTGTAAGGAGGATTCTCTGAAAGATCAGGGCCTCGGAGAAGATCTTGCTGAAGGCTGCAGCCCCTACCTTGGCTTTTACAAACAGATCCAATCATCTGGGGTGTTTTGCTAGATTCTCTATGTTTAGTTTTTTTTAAATATATTTTATTGATTTTTTTTTTTTTTGCAGAGTAGAAGGGAGATGGATAGAAATATCGATGAGAGAGAAACATCTATCAGCTGCCTCCTGCACACCCTCAACTTGGGATGTGCCCGCAACCAAGGTACTTGCCCTTGACTGGAATCAAACCTGGGACCCTTCAGTCTGCAGGCGGATGCTCTATCCACTGAGCCAAACCAGTTAGGGCTCTACATTTAGTCTTGAAAAACCTGACTTTGTAGAAGCATATACTTTCTTAAGGATACTTGCCCTGCTGATTGTATCTAGAGGTTACTTTGAGTTCAAGCTGTTGTTACAATAGAAAGCCAATGAGGCAGGTGAACAGAACTGCTTTTATTACTGAAGTAAGAGTCCCTTAGCCCTCTCTTTCACAGAAACCTGTGTCAAAGTGATCTGTTCCTCCGTCACTCAGGGTCTGCTGGTCAGCACCCCCACCATGTGATTTCACTTATATGTGGAATCTAAAGAACAAAATAAATGAACAAACAAAATTGAAGCAAACTCATGGGCACAGAGTGGACTGGTGTTTGCCAGAGGGGCAAAGTTTTGGGGGACTTGGAGAAAGAGGTAAAGGAATTAAGAAATACAAATTGGTAGTTAAAAATAGTCACTGGGATATAAATTAAAGCATAGGAAATATAGTCAGTAATATTGCACTATGTATGGTGTCAGTTGGGTTCTGGAAATACCAAGGAGAGCACTACACAAATGATATGGTTGTCTAACCACTAAGCTGTACATCTAAAACCAATACAAAATAATATTGAAAATTAAAAAAGTAAGGTCTATTAAAGATATATAATAGATTTCAGACAAAAATCTCCCCTCATAGGCATGATCTTTACCTACTGAAGTAAAGGGGATGATTAGAATTATAATCAAAATGTAAAGGCTGGTTCTGCAAAAAAAGTTAAGTGAGTTTCAGAGACCCAAAGGAACATTAAACTAGTTCCTAATGTTAAATTATTTCAGTAGGAAATAGTTTCTAACAACTGTTGTTCGAAAGGTATAAAATCACTGAGTCCAAATAATAATCAATATTTGAAAATTATGTAAAAAACAGTCATTGTTCTGGATATTCCTTGTGCCATTCAGTAGTAAGTGTCCTGAACTATGGGGAAATTATTCAGATCCACAAAAAAGCACTGAAATATACCAGTTGGGTGGTGGTAGAAAGGTTACTAGCCAATAGCCTTATGTCGGGATGGAAACATCTTTTTGGCATCACATACTACATTCTCAACTATTGTTAACACTAGAAGCCCATTGCAGGAAGATTCCTGCAAGAATAGGGCTTCCTGAGCCAGACCCAAACAGAGAAGGGAGCGAAGCCTTCTCTGCTGCCTTGCTTCCTCCTGTCTCCACTGCCTCGATCCCTCCCTTCTGGGCCACTTTGCTCCCTCCCTTCTCTGCTGCCTCACTCCCTCCCTTCTCTGCCACTTGGCTTCCTTCTGCAGCACTTGGCTTCCTTCGAGGCTGTCTTCAGTCTTTGCTCTGCATCTGTGTATACAAATTAACAGCCATCTTGGCTGGGTTAATTTGCATATAGTCACTCTGATTGGCTAGTGAGCATGGCTTGACTGGTGGGCGTGGCTTTGATGTCTCAGAGTGATGGTTAATTTGCATATTACTCTTTTATTAAATTAGATTCTCTCTTTTCTTGTTTTTTATGTCAATATTCTTTCTCTATGTTCTCCTTAGTCTGTTTCTGTTAAGCCTCACAACTTTGTATGTACTGCTTTTCTCAGATATTTCCAGCAATATTTCACAGACATCTAAAACACAATGTAGCCAATTCAAACTAATTCTCACATTTCCCTTAAATAGAATGTACTGATTTGTTGTATTAATAAAAGAATATTATCCTCAAATACATATTTTATTTCTCATTAATATGTTTGCAGTTGAGAGAAAATGTTTCTTTAAATTCTGAAGTGAATTGTCAGATCAAGAAGATAGATGGATATATATGTTAAATATATAGATAGGTAGATAAACAGTATAGATAGAAAGATATTTCTAGATAAAAAGATTGATTTTTTGTTTGTTTTTCATTTTCTAAGGTAAACATAGGTAGAAAGTCTATCTTTGGGGGACACAAATCTTATGACAAAATAATATCTGATTAAACATATTATTTTTACAGAAAAAAATAGTGTTTATGAAGTATTTGGAGGCTTGGCCCTTGCTAAACGCATTTTAAAAGGCTAAATCCTATGAGTTTGCTTTTCTTTCTGTCAAATCTCTAATCTTTCAGGGGAGTCTAGTTTTATAACTACTTTTTTGAAACAACTCTTAACTGGATCTCAGGGTGCCTCCTTACTCCTAGCTGTGCTATAACAGAAAAGTTAAAATATTAAAGATATCCCTATAAAATTCAGAGAGGACATTTCTTTTCCTTTAATAAGATGAATTCTGGAGTGTCTCAGAATCATAGTTGTACCTGTGACTCTTTATTATTTTGATGTTTCTGTTAGTATCTTAATGTACTATTTTGTCCTTTTATTTTCTACTAGAAGCCTGGTGCATGAATTTTGTGTACTGGAGGGGGGGTGTTCTAGAGCCCAGCCTATACCCTCTTCAATCTGGGACCACTCAGGGGATGTCCGACTGCCGGTTTAGGCCCAATCCCACAGGAATCGGGCCTAAACTAGCAATAAGACATCCCTCTCACAATCCGGGACTGCTGGCTCCTAACCTCTCACCTGCCTGCCTGCCTGGTTGCCCCTAACCGCTTCTGCCTGCCAGCCTGATCACCCCCTAACTACTCTCCTGCTAGCCAGATCAACACCTAACTACTCCCCTGTTGGCCCAATTGCCCCTAACTTCCCTTCCCTGCCAGCCTAATGCCCCCAACTGCCCTCCCCTGATGGTCTGGTCACCCTTAACTGCCCTCCCTTGCAGGCCTGATCCCTCTGAATTGCTCTGCCTCCCTTGCAGGACTGATCGCCCCTAAGTGCCCTCCCATGAGGGCCTGATCACCAACAACTTTCCTCCCCTGCCAGCCATCTTGTGATGCCCATCTTGTGACCACATGAGGGTGGCCATCTTGTGTGAGGGGCATGATGGTCAATTTGCATATTATATAGGCAATCTCAAATTATGCATTTCATTTTGTGTCATAAATTATAGTTTCACTGCATAATTTCCACATTATACTAACTAATGAATTAATATTTCATTTGATGGCTTCACCATTAAGACTATTTTATTAAAAGTGTCCTTTTGTAAATCTAAACATCAGAGGATAGTTCCTATTAATGAAACCTGCCTGGTAACCTTTTGGCTTATTTATGTTTGTATATAATACTATTTCCTGAGTAGCAAGTGTATGCCAGCTGTACAGTACATGATATATCTGACAACATACTAATCATATCTACTGAATTGAGTCATAAGAAACCAGATCATATAAAAGAGATATATGTTCTTATTGTTTCAACCCCTCCCCTTCATATTTCTAATATTCTGTGCATTTCATTTAAAAGGACCTCCATTATTGGCCTATCCAACCATGAAAATAGAAGTGTACAAAAGGACTGATGTAACAATTTGGAAAAGGCACTTCTCTCCTTAGCTCACAAAATCAATACACTTTAATAATTTAAAATAATCTGTGACTTCTGTTTGGATGTGACCTAAGGCAGAATATGTGTCTACAAGTGTAAAACATGTGACCTTGGTTAGTTTCATAGTAGAGAGTAGAACTAAATAGTATCTTCAAATAAGTGAGTGATGATTATAGATTTAGATATTCAAGGTATATACACTGCAATTTGTTATTTCATACACTCATAGGACCATTTAGAATTATAAGAGCAGTGAGCCAAACCTTGGTTGTACATTAGAACTACTTGGGTAAATTTTAATTAATACCCAGACCAAATTAATTAGGAATCTCTAGGGATTGGGACTTGAGCATCAATTTTTTTTTTTTTTTCAAAAAGTCTCCTAGTGACTAATCAATCCTCAGGGTTGAAAACTACAGCATTGGAAGATATGCATGTGCTCAGTTTCCTGGGGTTCTCAACTGCTAAGAATATTTTGTTACTGTTTTTGTTTAGTACTATTGCAGTTTTGCTTCCACCAGGGATTCAGAAATCTATAAAAAAAGCCGAATTCTCAACCTAACAGCAAGAAAAATCATACAAGCTACAAAAATTACAACTTTTAAAAAAAAACCCAGATTGCTGAGATCACAGGGCCAAAACATAGCCTGAATCTAAGATCCTTCTCAACTCTGCCCAATAGAAATGGTTTACAAGCCCTGGCTGACATTACAGAGAATTGACAGAAGAAACATAAAATTCCCTACTAACAAGTAAGAAGAATTTGCCCTCATGTTTTTATGAACGTCTAAATGCATGAACTCCTGTGAGCATGAGCCACTGTGATAGTACCAAATCACTGGGAGCTGGAGGTGCGTTAACACCCACCCTGGCCCTCATTCTCCATGAACCTCCACCAGGTTCTCATGGGTAAGATTGGCAACAATCTCATTCATGTATACAATCTCTATGTTGCGTGGGAAGGGGCAGCAAATCCTGTTGTCCCAGGGCACAGGTAAGAACCATCATGACTGAGTTTAGAGCAAAAGAAAGATAAACCCTAACTCTGTGGGAGGTGCAGGTTCTGGGTTCAGAAGATATCCCACTCTCAATGGTGGTCTCATCTTTGGAGCAGAGCAGGAAAATCTCCTTCAAACGTGCCAAGGAAACATGACAGCATTTGTCTGCTACAGGGAAGAGACATGGCAAAGGAAAGCACCACTTGAAAGACATAGGCATACAGTGTCTGCCAAGCATTAAATCTGGACCAGGACAACATAGATCATCCCCCATTCCTCTGTGTCTCTCCACCCCAAATCGTGCTAGCAAGCACCGCATAACAAGCAATAGCAATGCTGGGAGAAGGTACAGAGTATGCAGAAAGCAACAACCAGAATAAATACCAAAAAAAAAAACCACTACTAGGCACACTATATTCAAACTGCTTAAAATCAAAGATAAAGAATTAATCTTGTAGGCAGTCATTTAAAAAAATAGAAATGTCATATGCTGACTGAGAATCAAAGGCAAAACTAGAGCAGACTTCTGCTCAGAAACTCTGCAAACCAGAAAACAAACAAACAAACAAAGAAAAAGAACATCAATAAATGACCAAATCCAAGATAAAGTTAAACTGAAATACTGCATCCAGAAAAAAAAGTTATCTCATTTATTTATTTTTTTTTATATTTTTGCCAAGGGAAAAAAGTATATTATTTTTGTTCAGTCGTTCACGCCTTCCCCCCAACTTCCTAAGCTCTCCAGACAGGTGTCAGCCTGTTCTCTATGAGTCTGTATTTTGCTTGTTAGTTCATTTTTCTCATTAGATTCCACAAATGAGTGAAGTCATGATAAAAGGATAAAAAAGCTGTAGTACATTGACACAATGGAATACTACTCAGCTGTAAAAACGAAGGAAATCTTACTCTTTGCCACAGCAATGGACCTGGAGAGCATTATGCTAAATGAAATTAGCCAGTCAGAGAAAGGCAAGTACCATATGATTTCATTCACATGTGGAATCTAATGAAAAATCATTGTAAAAATAAAATACACATTTTTAGACAAGTCAGTTCTAAAAATAACCCATTACCAGCACACTTACACTATAAGAATGTTAAACACAACTTCATACAGAAGTATACAATATCAGAGAGAAATTTGAAATAAAAAGCACTCCAGAAAATGTTTCAATAAAAATAAATAGGGAAGATATTTTTGTTCTTAATTTTAATTATTTTAAATATAATTGACTGTCCAAATAAAATTAATAACAATGCATTATAGATTTATTGCATATGTAAAAATAAAATATATGACAATGATACAAAAGAGAAGAGGGAGAAGTTATAAGTATAATACACTCTATACTTTTGTATAGTTCATGAAGTTGTATAATATTATTTGAATATAAATTGTAATAAAGAAATAAACGGATATTATAATTAAAATAGAACAATAAAAGTATATCTAATTATTCTAAAAGCATGTAGTAAAAGAGAGAAGTTAGAATAAAGAAAAAATGAAACAAATGGAAAACTACTAGCAATCTGCTAGATTTTAAAGCAATCATATCAATACGTAAATGTTAATTATCAAATCTAATAATTAAGAAATAAATTGTTGGTTCAGATAAAAGAAAGCACGACCCAACCATATGCAGTCCACATTTCACTGAGCCTGTGAAGCAACATATGCACTGTCACTTAAATTATATGAGTAAAATAATGGGAAATGAAGTATTCCAATAAGCACTTATCTAAAAGAGAGATGTGGCTGGCTATATTAAAAATATCATCAGGGTAATTAAATTCATCCTAGAATAATAAAGAATTTAATTTATCCAGAATATATAATAATCCTAAACATTTTTCACCTATTAACAGAACTTCAGAATTCATAGAGCAAAAATAGATCTAAAAACAGATTATAAAAAGTCCACAAATGGGCTTAAATACTTCAATGTAGTACTTCTCTTTCAGTAATTGATAAAATAAGTAGACAGAAAATCAGGATAAATAGAGAAGACCTGGAGAACACTATTTGTTCTTCAACCTATCAAGTCAACCTGTTTGACCTAATTGACATTTATAGAATACATGTTTTTTTTCCCAGTGTACATGGATCATTATTGCATGCAGTTGAGGGATAATTGGTAAGCCATTTCATCTTTTAATATGCAGGGTTACAAAACACAGATGGAGGGGCTATTATAATACACTAGAGGCCCAGTGCATGACATTCGTGCACTGGAGGTGTGGGGGGTCCCTCAGTCCGACCTGCACCCTCTCCAATATGGGAGTTTCTGTCTGTCTTTGCAATCATATGAGTGATGAGTGAATTGTCTGAGACCCCATTTCAGTTTGGTTTGTTGCTCACAGAATAATAGAGGCATTTTTTTTCTTTGCTTCATTGGTGGGGATTTCCTGGAAGTTTTAGGATATCTTCCCTTTAATTTTTTTCTAGACACTTTGATTTTACTTATGTCTCTCACCTTTGCTTTCCCTCCATCCTCCACTGCAACAGTAACTTGCTCCAGGCTCACTTTGCTCTGGTGTCTAGGAGATCAGTCTGACACCAGAATTATGATTCCCAGCATTCCCTGGTGCTCCCTGTGCTCTGGGCTTCAGCTTCTGATCCTGGGCTGCCATAAAAACTACTATTCCCAAATTCCTGGTGCTCCCTGCGATCTTGGTTTTCCCTTCTTGCTCTGTCTCCATCCCATGGCCTCCCACACTGCCAAGTCCTCCAAGCCACCAGCTCTCCTACTCTGCTCTCCATCTGGTGCCTGTGTATGCAAATAAACCTGCCATCTTTGTTTGGTTAATTTGCATACTCACTCCTGATTGGCTGGTGAGCGTAGCAGAGAGATGGTCAATTTACATGTTTCTCTTTTACTATATAGGATTAGTGATCTCCCTCACTAATACAGGTGGGCATAATCCAAGCAATTGAAGGCCTAAACAAAAAGGAAGAGAAAGTGAATTTGCTCTTCCAACTTGAGCTGTGACATCCATTTTTCTGCCCTTGGATATAGCACCCCTGGTTCACAAGATTTTATATTCAGACCAGGACTTATGCCATTGGACCTGATTGACCATATGTGCAAGAGTCCATATTTCTGGACTCTTTATTCTATTCCATTGATCTAAATGTCTATTTTTACCCCAGCACCACACTTTTGGTTATTGTAGCTTTAGAATAAGTTTGGAAATATGAACTGTGTGAGCTCCAAATTTGCCCTTTTCAAAGATTGTTTTGACTATTTGGGATCTATTGAGATTCCATGTCAATTTTAGGAGGAATCATTCTATTTCTGTGAAAAACTGACTAAGATTTTGGTAGAGATTGTCATTAAATCTACAGATCACTTGTGATGGTCATTAACATATTAACGACACTAAATAAAAATGAGTTTTTGGATTTGACACAAAAAGCACAGAAAATAAAAGCAAATATAACTTAACTGGGCTGTATAAAAATTATAGCCTACCTGATATTCATGAATTCATTTCATTGTCTCTCCTTGACTGTGGGTTGAACCTAGAGGCTCATAATTAATGGAATATGGCATAAGTGATAAGGATATCATTTTAAAGATTAGGTCACAAAGCACTGTAACTCCCCTCTTGTTCTCATTGTCTTGTCTAGTCTCTCAGAGCATTTTCTCTCTTTCTCACACTTATCACTTGCTCACCCTGATAAAGCAAGTTGCAAAGTTCTTAATTGCTCTATGAAAAGACCCACTGGTAAAGAACTGAAGGAAACTTCCAGCTAGTAGCCAGAAAATAATTATGTCCCTCAATCCAAGGCCCGCAGATAAACAAATCCGAGTAATGTCCTCAAGAGTAAGCGTGGAAGTGGATCTCATCTTGGTAGTTTTGGTATGAGTCTTACATTGGGCAATACCTTGATTTAACTTTAAGACCCAGAGAACACAGTAAAACCAAGCTGAGATTCCGGACCCACCTAAATTGTGGTTTTTCAAGCTAAAAAACTTTAAGATGTTTTATTACACCAAAATAGGTAATTACTATAGACAAATGCCATTGTGAGAGACAGACAAAAGTTGCTAAAAGATTATGAGAAAATTCAAAGAAGACAATCATCTCCAAGAGTTAGGAAATAGGGGGCATAATTTCCCCAAAGTGTAACTTCAAATGTTCCTAAAGTTAGAAATTATTAATATTCAAAATTATATGCTGGGTTGGGGAGGGGACAAAAACCAATGACATTTATTGTAAGCACATTTTCTTGGTAGCTTCTGGTGTCACCATTAACCAGGCTTCACTATTTCTTCCACAGAGTGAACTAGCTCTCAATTGAGTTTGTGAGATTATGTTTTTACTTCTATATATAAGGTGTATTGGAGATTTTGGAGCTGTGAAATGGGAAAGAATTGAAATGATTCAAGTAACTTTCTCAATCATTAGTAGGGATATTTTTGTAGTTTCTGAATAAACACTGGGGCTGTGAAATCATATTTGGACACCACAGATTTCCCCCTACAATCTCACAAGAAAAACATCAGTCCTTGTTAATTGCCAGGAACCTACAGTTGCTCAACTATAGAACATGATCAGTTAATTCCATTAATTTAAATGCCACTAAATTCTCTGTAAATCCTGAGCTGAATTATTTATCCTTTGTGGGTTTTTCCAATGCCTGGTTTGATTAATCAACTTTAGTGATGAGTAGGCAAAGCTTTCTTTAGTTTGGAATGTGTTTTATTCTAGATATAAACATTTGCAAGTGACAAAATAAATTATTCCACTAAATTCAGTTTATATTCTACAATCTAATTGCTTAGCAATTAAAACACAGCTCCATCTGAATGTGCTTTCTATTCTCTGCTTCCCATGAATTGAAAATTAGGCAACTTTGCCAACTCCATAATGTAGACAGCATGACGGAAGGACGCAGAAGGCATAGGTCCAAATCTATTGCCATTTCTCACATATATACACACCTCAAATGTAAACAAGTGTTCAATATATAAACGTACAACATTGTATACTTGTGCTATTAAAATTTCCCCCTGTGACTATTAACATATATTAACATTTTTAATTAAATTAAATATTGTACTCCTCAATCACTAAGCATATTTAATGTACAAGCAGCCATATGAGTCCAATGGCTGTTGAACTGAACAGCATGAGTATAGCACATTTCAATCATTACAGAAAGACCTATCATACAGAGCATTTTAAAACAGAGCTTCTTTAAACTCTTTGAGGTTTTCTCATCTTTAAAATAAAAATGAAAAACCCCTGATTACCTCACAAATATAAGTAGGGAGATCAAATATGTGATAATGGTTGTGAAAGCTCTTTACATATATAACGGCATATTATAATGATCACTACTAGAGGCCCGATGCACGGAATTCTGCAAGAACAGGCCTTCCTCTCCCTGGCTATTGGCGCCAGCTTCCCTCTGGCACCCAGGATCTGGGTTCCCCATCCTTCAATCATTATGGGTTATTTTCATTGTTTTAACTTAATTTTTATAGAGAAAATATGCAACCTCTCAAGGAACGTATGGGACTATTTGCAAAGACAATGCTGGCAGTTTATATAAAAGTATTTGCAAAATCTGATGTTTAACTCTTAGATTCATAAGCTACTATTTTTCAATATTTAAAAAATAACATTTTCACCATTGCAATCAATGTAATTTGTACTTCATCTGTCTAAATAAACTTCTTTCTTCTCATAGGTGAGATTTTTAAAATTATATTGATTGGTGCATAAATAACATTTTGTTTAACAAAAGTGCAGAGATGTGTCATACATTGTTTTTAATAAAATAATCACTCAAAAGTGTATTTTAAATTAATAAATTATTTAAAATTAAAGAAACATTAATGGTAACTGACATAAAAATAAAATATAACTTTGAAAGGAATGGGAAATATGCAATGTAGAAAATTGAGTACCTGTAATTTCTATTCATTTAATCTCGATATAGGTGAATTGAATGATCACAAAATCACACTAGTATATGATTTATTGAAAAATTTCTTCTATCTTTTTATTAGAGACCTGGAAAACCTTCCTTCTATCTTCTAATTTCTACCAATAGTGACTTTTAGGTAAGTATTTTAAGGATAATAGCCCTATTTCTTCACATACAGCAGCACAGAACTGCTGTGCAGAATCCATTACTGTTGTGAAGATATTATGCCTGAAAATTATAAATCCCCTAATAACCGTAAGTAGGTGCTTATTTTCATAATAGGTGCTCATCATATCTTCCAGAGTTCTTGTTACTCTTCCAAGTTGGAGAGAAAAATCTGAGCAACAAAAAAAGTCAGAATGTGGTATTCTTCAAATAATATATACATGGGTAATATTAAAGAAAAACTATTAGGCGTACATCTACAATTAAGAATTCTGCCCACAAAACTTGAGATTAATATTTTAAAATTGTGCTTTTACATTTAATACTTCCTATAAAAGCACTTGGTAATTTTAAGATGATAAAATTGATATTATGTTGTTGTAATTTATAATTAATATATATTAATATAATAAATTGATATATTATTTAACATAACTGATATTAAAATAAATTAATATATTAATAAATATAAATTATCTAAACTAATGAAAGCATAATATTAAAATTAACTGTCTCTTCAGGGTGGGTAAGCCATGACCATCAGCCAATCAGAGCAACTGTATGCAAATTAACCCAGCCAACATGGAGGCTGCCACTCACGGACCTGAGTAAACAGCAGCTTCCATTGCAGCAGGAGTGAAACTGAAACTATTTGCGGGCGGCTCAGCTTATCCTGGTTCCAGGCAAAACATATTTGCAACAAAGTTTCAATTATAGACAGCAGGCCTGGCCTGACTACTAAGCGTAACAATGTCTCATTATAGAAGCTGCGAGGTGAAGCAGAGAGGAGGTTTCATAACTAGGCCTCAGCTTAAAGGAACAGTGCATCAATTATAGAAGATAAACAAAGCCCAGAAACCTGCTTCCAGCCAGACTTGCTGGGACATTGGGTCAATGGGAGCTGTAGGCAGCCTGAAAGCCTGAAAGCACCCCTCAGCCTATCACCCACGCTGGCCACAACCTAATGGGGTGAGGGACATTACTGGGGGGCTTGGCCAGCCTTCAAACAGCCATCAACCCCTCACCCAAGCTGCCCAGGTACCCCAGTAGGGACCCAAAACCTGAAGGGTCTGTGGGCAGCCTGTAAACAGCCCTCAAACCCTCACCTAGACTGGCCACACCCCCATGGGGTCAGGGTTCCCACTGGGGGGCTTGGCCAGCCTGCAAACAGCCATCAGCCCCTCACCCAGGCTGGTCAGACATGCCAGCAGGTGGACATACCCAGAGGGGTCCCAGACTGTGAGAGGGCACAGGCCAGGCTGAGGGACCTCTCGAGTGCACAAATTTTTGTGCACCAGGCCCCTAGTTTTATATAATACTAGAGGCCCGGTGTGCACAAAATTGTGAATGGTTAGGGTTCCTAGGCCTAGACTGGCCACCGTCGCATGGACTCTGCTGCCCTGTGATGCTATGTGAAGGCCCCCATCCCAGGATGCTTCGTGAACCCCCAACTGCTTTGCGAGGCTCCACCTGCCCCTTGACTGCTCCACAAAGTTTGCTGCCACCCTACAAAGCTCAACGCTGGATGCTCTGCGAAACTCCCCCTTTCCCCGACCCTGCAACTGCTTTGCAAAACTCGCTGCTTTCTGGGTGACTGCTTCACTATGCTCATGGCCACCCCGCAAAGCAGACTGCCACCACCACTCAACAGTCCCCAGTTCCACCTCGCTGCCACCCACCCTCATGGTGAGTGGCTCAGGAGCTATGGGAGGGGGGACCAAGAGGTGCTCCATGCACTTCATGGTGACCAGTTGCCCGTTTGGTCGTGACGGCACCTAGCTCTTTATATATATTAGGATTAATTGCATTAATTAAAACAATATATTATTGGTATGTTCTTTTAACTTTGGAGACTGTTTTCCTTTGAAATTTGATAATTCTAGGGCACCAGAAATAATTATCATTAGCTATTCAAACATAAATTTTAAAAAATACTGAAACAGGAACATATTATCAACATGTTTAAATCTTGCTGC
The DNA here is from genome assembly GCA_004026665.1 of Murina feae. Taxonomy (NCBI): domain Eukaryota; kingdom Metazoa; phylum Chordata; class Mammalia; order Chiroptera; family Vespertilionidae; genus Murina; species Murina feae. Next base: position 15,404 of record PVJC01016418.1, on the reverse strand, counting down.
ATGGGAGGCACTGTTCTGAGAAATTCACCTATATTTATTCATTTATTCCTCACAAAAATCTTTGAGATAAACTATTAGAATCTGCTTTTTACAGATGAAAAACTGAGGTAAGGAGAGGTTATGTAATAGGCAATGTCACACAACTAATAGTAGACAATGTATGGGACTCAGGACTGCTTACCTCCATTTACCCACACACTCTGTCACTGCTAATAGCTGTGTAGAGTGCTAGACTTCACCTACATGGTAGCCTGTTAGCAAATCCCTCACTGTCATGGCATAAAATAAAGCCCCTAGGAGAGTTTGTCTCTTTTAGGGTGGTGATATTTAAGGGTGTAACAATTGTTAGCATATGAATTTTCTGAGATTGAATTTTCCATCAGCCTGGTGAAATGGGGGCTCAGAGGCATAATTACGTTAATTAAAACAACTTTTTAAAATGTCAACATTCCCACACACTTTCAGACAGTTAATAGTATGCAGGAAACCTGGAGGAATTTAGGCAAAACATAATGCCGAGAGAACTAGATCAGATGAAAAGTTAACAAACCCACCATTCACCAAATTCAAGACAACGATTGACCTCAAATATGTGGAAGAGATTCCAATAGATCTGCATGCTTGTTTTAGAAGAAGGGGAACTGCTGGAGCAGATGGTTTGTATAAATCCTGATCCAACTATGTCCATAGGGAATATCACAGGGCCCCAGGTGATACAGAGTAGGGATCCTGTATTAGCAAATATTGCTCCCTGTTTATACTTAGCCAGTTGAACTTGCTAGGCAAAGAGGTTTGTTTGTTGGTTTGTTTGTTTGTTTTTCAAGGTCAAATAAGCCTGTGAGAGAATGGGAGTAAATGTCCTAACCACTCCGTGGTGGCACACTCAAAGAGAGTCAAAAAGAGTACACCATGCCTGCTGCTGACTGCATGGCTGCCTCGGTCCCTCCTAACTCTTCATAGTTGAGGGTCTCTGAACTGAAGAAGAAAGTTAAAACAGTTTATTCCCTACCACATTTGGGTGTAACTGGTTCAAACCAAAACCAAGCCAGTCTCTGAGATGACTCTTCTAAATTTTCCATGAAGTACAAGCACATTGTGTTAGCAAGAAGAAAAGTCACTCAAACTAAAGTAGACATGGACAGGCAGTCATAGTGAGGAGAGAGAATTTCGAAAAGGAAAAAGAAAGCATTATGTGCATCCTAGGAAATCTCCCTGGGTTGTTGGATTTTTTGTTGTTATGGTTTTTTCTTGAAAAAAAATCGGGAGTGTGGCTTTAAGAGAAGTTGCGTGTTTTACAATTCTGGATACTAGACATCAAAAATCAAGGTGTTGGCAGGGCTGTTTCTTCTGAGGCTTCTCTCCTGGGATTGTAAGCAGTTGTTTCTCCCTCTATCTTCACATGGCCTTCTCAGTATCCTGTTCCATCTCTGGCTCTTAAATATTTGTAAAATTGCCTTGAATCCCTTCCATGTATGATTGCACTATCCTCATGACCAATTTCATAGCTCTTAGAAGTCCAAGGAATTCCCAAGTATCTATGACAATGCTGAGGAGTTACATTTTGCTTGCTTTCTATGTGTCCATTATGTACTGATTCTTACATATTAGCCCTAACAGAAAACATAACACTTGGACATTCCATTTTCAAACAATCAAAGAATTATTCAAATTTATTAACCAAGCATTCATATGCTGAAAATGTGCTGGAGCCCCACCAGGTTCATCATGAGGAGTATTTCAGGACTTTCCAGGACTTCCCTGATTCTGTGCCCTCTCCCATCACACCTTAAAATTCAGAAATCATTAGTTGTTTCATAATCATTTCTTTAGTTTCTCACCCATGAGCAAAATACTTTTATAATAGATTTTTTTTCTCTAAGAGAAGTTTTATGTGACCTATTTAGAGTCAAATCTCAGTTTTAGAACATCTCAGTTATCAAACATCTCCTATCTTGAACAGTTCACTTCCCAACCCCACAATCCTTCCATGCTGATATCTGTACGATCAGTTATAGCTTTCTCTATAGAAAAACAAAGGAGAGAATGTGCAAGTATGAGTCAGTTTATGTTGTTAACATCTCTGGAAATTTTGCTGTGAATATTTTATTGTTTTTTGTTTATTTGTTTTGTTTTTTACTTTTGTTGCTGCTTATTATTATTAAACTAGAAGCCCGGTGCACAAAAATCATGCACTCTGGGGGAGGGGGTCCCTCAGATCGGCCTGTGCCCACTCACAGTCAGGAGCCCTTGGGGGATGTCTGACTGCCAGCTTAGGCCTGCTCCCTGCAAAGAGTGGACCTAAGCTGGCAGTCGAACATCCTCAACACTCCCACAGAGGTGGAAGAGGCTCCTGCCACTGCCGCTGCACTCACTAGCTGTGAGCCAGGCTTCTGGCTGACCACTGAGCGTCTGCCCTCTGGTGGTCAGTGCGCATCATAGTGACTGGTCATTCCTCCATGAGCTGATTTGCATATTAGTCTTGTATTATATATAATTTTCATTTTTTACTGTACATTTTATTTCATTTTGTTAAATTTTCATTTATATTTCATGTCCTTTTTTAAAGTGTTTATTTATGGATTAAATAGTACATTAGACATTAAATAGTAAATTAGACATTGTACTACCTATAAGAAAGGCAAAATAGGGAATCATCTGGGGATCTGGAATGGATGAATTCAGTTTATATTATTTCTAATGGGAAAAAATGATTGATTTTTAAACAGCCTTCCAGAATGACTTAAGTTTGAGAACCAAGGTTTCACTGAAAATATTTCATTTTGGATAAAAAAAAAAACATAACTGATATAAAATCTGTAATGATAGAGTATAAAGAATTTGGATATTGTAGAACCCACATAAGTAAATCAGATGTCAATTTTAACATCTCTTTTCCAAAATACTTAAGGAAAACGAAAAAAGAGCATAAATTATGAGAGCAAGGAGGGAACAGAAAAAGTACCCTAAAATAAAATTGGTAGTCTAGATTGTATTAAGAATATGAATAAATCAATGGTCAAGAAGTAATGAAATAAATATTTTTTGTGACAAACACATGAGTCTGAAGACCAAGATTCTTAAAAACTACATTGCAATATAAATATCTACAGAGCCCCTACTTTATACTTATTCCTGTAGCAAGTTTTAAATGTCAAAGATAAAAAAATAACTAAATATTTTCAAAAAAAACAAAGAAAAATCCAATTCACAGAAATGTTGGTGGCAGCTTATTCTTCTACATCAATAATGCCAAGGAGCTACAAAACAATTGTATCAATACAATTTGGGGAGAGGGACATATATACACACCCTATATAATAAAAGCCTATTATGTAAGTCAACTGAATGGTGGAATGACTGATCGCTATGACATGCACTGACCACCAGGGGGAAGATGCTCAATGCAGGACCTGCCCCTTGGTGGTCAGTGTACTCCACAGTGGAAGTGCCACTCAGCTGACCCAGGTGAGCTGCTCCTCAGCAGGAGCAGCCCCTTAAAGGGTGGGTCCCCCACTGCTCTGATGACAGGGATGAGCCGCACTCCCAAATCTTCTGCACAGGGCCTCTAGTTTATACATATTTATATACCAACATATATGTGTATATACACATATGTATGTTTATTTATTTTAATACTTTAACCTATAATACACAAATTGTGGTAGCAAAAGACATTTCCAGAGATGTAAGAGTTCCAAAATGCAATGTAGTCTAAAAAGTAGTCTGTCTTCAAGATGTCCTCCAGATGAATAAGAAATTAATCATGTAAAACATTGGCAATAAATAAAGTTAAAATAAAAAAGCAAAGGCTTCTGTGTCCTAAAAGATAAATTAGGAGTAATTCATTAGTCATCCTCCTAACTACAGTGAAAAACACTGGACAGAAGAAGGCAAACTGGCAGGGCACCTTGACATCCAGAGAATGACTAAGTGGTGAGTTCTACAGGTTTTTTTCTTTCTTCATACATTACAGACCTGATATTGCAAAAGCCTGGAACCCATAAACACTAATGGGCATAGAAAAAAAACACTTAAGAAAAACCTGATCCACTCTAGTAAAAGGACCAGAGAAGAGGAAATTTAGCAAAGTTGAAAAAAGTAGAAAAGTTTTATAAAACAGTCCCCTTATCCAAATACCACAGAACAATATTGTGGTCCCACCTCCATCCACACCATCAAATGCCTATGGTGGAACCTAGACTTCCACCTCCACTGGTTATAAAAATGTTCCCCAACCCTCCTCTCAATAAAGTTGGATCGAAGTGTTCTAAGTGGAGAGCAGAGTGAGTGATGATGACCTTGTCTTCCCCCTTTGCCAACAGTGGAGACCATGTAGAAATCATGCACTTCTCTTCCCATCTGAGGGTAACGAGGTTCCCTTCCTTACTCTCAGCTGACATGGTGCCAGAGAGATTCTACCAGTAGTAGAGTCAGGACTGTCACTGCTCAGTGCTAAAGAGAAGTTCATCGCTAACTCCAGTGTCAGCAAAGGCTGAGTGGGGAATCTGGACTTCCACTCAAACCTAGTAGTGATGAGCATCACACCCGCTTCCCTACCAGAGCAGTGTCAGAAAAGACCAACCAAAACAGGATTAAATGAGATCCAGAGTGTCCTGTATCATCTCTAAAATATCCAGGATTTAATCCTAAAATCATTTGACTACCAAGAACCAGAATAACTTGAATGAGAAAAAGTAACCTATAGATGCCAATACCTAGATGATACAAGGTTAGAAATATCTCTCTGACAAGAATGTTAAATCATCCATCATGAGATTGCCTCTATGAACAATGATGAACACACTTGATATAATTTATTTTTTTAAAAAATCTTGGCAAACAATAGAAGGTATAAAGAAGAACCATGAAAGGAGAACAACAGAAATAATGCAGTTTGAACAGAAGGAAAATAATCTGGAAAAATAACACAGAGAGAGAGCCTCAGAAATTTGTGGGGCTATTACAAAAAATCTAACCCCTCGTTATCACTTTCTCCAGAGGAGGGGAAAGGGCTGAGTTGGAAAAAGTATCCAAAGAAATAAAAAATATTCAAAAAATAGAACTGGCAACAAACATAAACTTACAGATTCAAGAAACTGAGAAAATCTGCAACAGTATAAGCCCAAAGAAAAAGAAAAGTTTTGAGAGTAGACAGAGAGAAACAGAACCTTATCTGTATAGGGGGTACATTTTTAATGGTAGTTAATGTCTCATCCAAACTCATGGGGACAAAAAAAAAAAGTGGCACATTTTAAAAGTGCTTAAGATAAAGAACTGGCATCCTAGAATCTATATCGAACAACAATAACAACAAAATGGCCTGTAGGAAAAAAAGAAAATCAAGACAGTCTCAGAGGATGAAGAATGAAACAAAAGAAATAAATCAAAAACAAAAACAAAAGAGAATCATTGCCAGATAATGTACCCTGTAAGAATGGCTTCAGAAAAAAAAATTGGCTAATCAGAAATGATAAAAGCGCACATTTTGGAACATCAGGAAGGAAGAAAAAGCAACAGAATGCAAAACTTTGAGTAAATACAATAGACTTTTCTTCTGTTGAATTTTCTAAATTATATCTGACGATTGAAGCAAAGAACATACTATCTATTGTAGCTCTCAGTGAAGGTACAGGAAATATTTAAGACAGTTACATTATAATTGAGAACATTTTCTGTACTTGAACTGCTAAAATATTGGCATCAGTAGATTTTTATGTTATGTTTATGTAATGTAATATCTAGGACAAATATGCTAAAATTCTATAAAGAGATACTTAAAAACATCATAGATAGATTAAAATTGATATCTAAACAATGTTAAAGTAACCCATAGGAAGAGAAGAAAAACAGAAATGTGAAAAAGAGCAAACAGAAAATAAAATGACACTCATTCATAAGTCCTGACATATCAATAATTACATTATATCTAAATGGCCTAATAGATTTAAATAGATAATATAAATATAGCCAAAACTATTAATAAATCAATTTTTAAATCCTAAAAAAAAAAATCCTAGGCTCAAATGTTTTATTACAAATTATACCAAACATTTCAAGAAGAACAATTTTGAACAAGCTTATATAAAGAGTAGAAGATGAGTGAAGACTTCCCAATTGAGGCTACTATTACCCTGATAAAAAAAATCCAGATGACAAAGACCATAGCAAGAACAGAAAAAAAGGAAGGAAGGAAAAAAAAAGGAAACTACAGATTGATACCTCATAAATATAGACACAAAAACCCTTATCAAAATATAAGCAAATAAGACTAAGAAATAAATAAATGTGGACCATGACTAAATGTAGTTATTCTAGGGATGCAAGGTTGGACCAATATTCAAAAATTATGAAATGTAACCCATCATATTAACAGGTTAAGACATAAAAATTAGGTGATCTTAGCAAATGATTCAGAAAAAGTATTTGGCAAATTTCAACACCCATTCATGATAAAAATTCTCAGAAAACTAGGAAGAGAGGAACATTTCCAACTTAAATAATTACAAAAATTTTTCTATAGCTAATATGCCAATGGTGAAAGACTAAATGCTTTTTCTCTGAGATTAGGAATAAGGCGAGGCTATGCAACCTTAGCACTGATATTCAACATAGAATTAGAAGTTCTAACCAACTGGATATGATAAGCAAAGAAAATACAGATCAGAAAGGAAGAAATAGTTGATATTTGAAGATTACTTGACTATGTAGAAACCCTAGACCCAAAATATGTTTCTGGAATTAATGAGTTTGGAAATGTTATAGAATAAAAGATTAAATTAAAAAAAAATCAATTGCAATCTATACTCTGGCAATGAACACATGAAAATCAGAAATAAAAATGAAACACCAGTAATAACATATTTTCCTCAAAAAGGAAAAATACTTAAGGATACATCTAATAAAGTATATGTAGCTCTTATATATTATAAATCACAAAATAGTGATTAAATTAGATAAGATATAAATAAATTAAAAATATAACATAATTGTGGATTTGGAAGACTCAACATAAGATAAATAATAATTGTCCATAAATTGATATACATTTAACACAAATTTTAATCAAAATACTAGCAAGATCTTTTGTAGCATGTACCAGATTTTTCTAACATTAATATGGAAAGGCAAAGGAAATAAAACAGCATGTTATTTGTGAAAAAAAATAATAAATTGTTGAAATATCACTCTGTCTGATTTTCAGACACATTATAAAGCCTAGTAATCAGGACTGGGTGTTATGAACAAAGGGATAGACACACATATTAATAGAACAGGATGAAGAATCCAGAAACAGACCTATGCAAGAATAGCTAACAGATTTTTGACAGAGACAAAAGCAATTCTATAGAAGAAGAATAGCCTTTTCAAGGAATTGTGCTGGAGCAATATAATAACCATAGGCTAAAAAATGAATCTTATCCTAAACCTCCAAATCTATACAGAATTTAATGGCATGCAGATTTAAATAAAAACATCCTATATTATAAAAGGCTAATATGCAAATCAACTGAACAGCAGAATGACTGGTCTCTATGAAGATGCTCAAAGCAGGAGCTGCCCCCTGATGGTCAGTGCACTTCCACAGAGGGAGCACCACTTAGTCAGAAGCTGGGCTCATGACTGCCAAGCAGAGTGGCAGTAGCGAGAGCCTCTGTCACCTCTGTGGTAGCACTAAGGATGACTGACTAACATCCTCTGAGGGTTCCCGAACTGCAAGAGGGCGCAGGCCAGGCTGAGGAATCCCCCCAAGTGCACAATCTTTGTGCACCAGGCCTCTAATAAAACTATACAACTTGTTGAAAACTTCGGAAAAATATTTGTGACTTCAGCTTTAGTGAAGAGTTCTTAAACACACCAAAATCCATAAAACAAAGATAAATTGGGCTTTGTTGATATTAAAAAAATGTTTGCTTTATAAAAGACCCTGTAATCAAAATAAAAAAAATAAGTTATTGATTGGGGAAAAATAGTTGCAAACTACATATCTGATAAAGAACATATCAATACTTTATAATAAATTAAAAAAACTCAACAAAGAAGAGAAATCTAAGTAAAAATATGGGCAAAGACCTTTCACTAAAGAAAATACATGATGGCATATAAGTATGTGAGAAGATAGTAAAAATCAGTAGCCACTAGAAAAATGCAAATTAAGCCCACAGTGCTATTTCACTGCACATCCATTAGAACAGCTACAACTAAAGATAGTGATAATGCCAAGTGCTGGTGAGGACGTGAAGCAACTGTCTCTCCCGCATTGCTGCAGGAATATAAAATAGCAGTCACTGAAAACAAACAGGTTGGCAGTTCCTTAAAATACGAACCCATACATTACTATACAACAGATCAACTGTACTTCTGGGAATGTATTCCAGAGAAATAAAAACTCATATTCACATAAAAACCTATACCTGATTTTTCATAGCAATTGTATTTGTAACTGGAGGCCTGGTGCATGGATTCTTGGGGGGCATGGCCTGTGGGGATCGGCCTGCTGTGGAAGTGCCACTCATCCCAGTCAGCTGAGTGGTGCTCCCACTGTGGGAGCTCAGTAACCACCAGGGGCAGCTCCTGTGTTGAGCATCTGCCCCCTGTGCACATCACAGCTATTGGTCCACCAATCATTCTGATTGTTCCAACATTTGGTCACTGGGTTTGTATATATATATATATATATATATATATATATATATATATACACACACATATATCCTAAAACTGAAAGCAACAAATTTTTACTTAGTACATTCATGGTTAAGTAGTGTAGTATCTCCATATCATGAGTACTATTAATCAATAAAAAATAATAAATATCAGTATATGAAGAAGCATAACTGGTTCTTAAGGGCATTGTGCTGGGTGAGAAAACCCAATCTCTAATGGTTACATACTGTATGATTCCACTTATATAACCAACTCGAAATGACAAAATTAGAGATGGAGAACTGATTCATACTTGCCATGGTTTGGGATAGCAAGGGGTAAGGGGTTTGGGCATGACCACAAGGGTACTACCATAGTGGGGATCTTGTGATGAGAAAATAATTCTGTAACTTGATTGTATAGTACAGTGGTGGTTTCATGAATATAGATGTGAGAAAAAGACATAGAACTACATGTACATTTTATAGTATGTTTAGTTTCCTGGTTTTGCTATTAAACTATAGACATGCAAAATGTAACCTATGGAGAAAATGGAAAGAATAGTACTAGTTACTTTTCAGTACTATTTTTGCAATTTTCTCTGACTCTATAATTACTTCAAAATAACAAAAAAGGAGACCAAAAGTAAGTAAATGAAATAAGCATAGTCCATTTTAATAGGAAACTAGAAGACCTTTTATATTACTGTTAAACAATTGTTTATATTGTGCTAAAAAATTATCAAAAAACTTCAATATGAGGCAAATGGATAGCTGCATGTTTTATTTTTATACTTGTAAATTCCATGACTCAAGTTAAAATTTCAGTGGGACTTTTAATGAAATGAGACCAATTCTTATAAGGTTTACCTAGAAGAGTAATATGTGCAATACTGAGAAGATATTGGACAGAAATTAAAACAAAGGAAAACACTGAAGGTATATGACAGCAGTGATTTGAAGGAAAAGCAAAGAATGGAAAGGAAGAGGTACTTGTACTAGAAGACACCAAAATCTAATCTAATAAAAGAGTAATATTGAAATTGAGCATTTCTATGGGATGCCTAAGCCATGCCCACCAGCCAATCAGAGTGGCTGCATGCAAATTAACTCAGTCAAGATAGAGGCCTGCAGCACAACAGCGGAGGCAGGTGCAGTGCAGATGGCAAGGTGAGTGGGGCTCTCAGGGCAGTTGACTGGCCGGGGTGTGTGGGGTGGGTGGGGTGGGCGGGGCATGATGTTTAGGTGGCGGGTGGTGTGTGTGGAGTGGGCGTGTGTGATGGGCAGGTGGCGGGCCCCAGGTTGGGCGGGTACAGGCCTGGCTGAGGGACCCACCGAGTGCACAATATATTGTGCACTGGGCTCCTAGTCTATAATAAAATTACTACTACTAAGTTTATACATTATTGACCAAAAATTAGCTTGAAGATTTCAGCATTAACTTAAAAATCCAGAAACAAACAAAAATTTTAAAATAAATTCTATGGTACTAATATTAGTGACACAGTATGCCAAGGATCAATATTGTGGGTTTAGGAATCAAGTTAAGTTTAGAAGTGAATGCTGGCTCTTTCGTTAAGTGGCTGGGTGACACTGAGCAAATTATTTAACTTTCCAAAAACATCTTGCAAACAGTTTTATTGTAGAAATGATAACACTGTTGTCGCTCTTAAAATGAGTAAAGAGTATTGATACAACACACACAATATACTAAGGGCCTGACATATAGCTGGCGTTCAATACATATTTGCTATCATAATCATAACTACCTATTGAATTCATTTGTCAGCAATTTTGTGAGGGCTATCTATGTTTCAAGGACTATGTGACACATTAGTAAAGCAACAATAATCATGATACTTATTCTGTCTTGTAAGGGAAATTTAAGAAGGATATAGACACATGAATAAGCTGTTATGATAAAGTGAGATATTTCTATAGAGAAAGTATGGGGAATATGGGGGTCAACAGGTAAGAAACTAGATCCAAGATTAAAAAGTAAAAGTACCTTTTCTGAAGGAAGTGCTCGCTAAGGTTATATATGAAAGATGAATAAGAGGGATTTGGGTGAAGGAATGGATAGAAGTGCATGAAGATTGAAAGTATGATTCAATCCAATGGGCACATCATACGCAAGACTGAGAGGAAGTAATTTATTCAGAATTTATATAATCCATTGATTTTTCATTCTTTCATGTGTAATATATACATGTTTGATGAATGAAGAGGTTTAATAGAATAGTCCACAACACATGCCTTGAGGGTCAATATAGACTCATAACATGTTGCTTAATTATTGTGAATGGAAAGAGAAATATGGAGAGAAAAGAATAGGGCATTCTATTTGGAGAGTAATGAAGCATAGTGTCAGGAGGTTTAAGATGTGAATTAAAAGATTAGCCTAACAGATCATAGGGTTCTTTCTGGGACTAGCAATAGCAAATTCTGTATGAAGAGACTATAGAAAGTCTCTATTAGATTATTAACCAAAAGGTAATATTTCTAGAACTTATACAGTATCCAGCCTTATAAAAGTATGAGTCACAGTACAGGTTCCAGAGGTAAAAATATATGCTGTTCTGAAATTCCACAGAAGAGATCAGAGAGATCCATAACATGAATAGACCATGAATGTATGCAGAAGTCTCCTCCAGTTTTCCTACATTAGATTTTCCCTACCACTTGACCTATCATTATAGCATTATAGTGATTGGAACTGCCAAAAACACTGTGTGTGTGTGTGTTTAGTTAACTTGTTACTTACAGTAGAGTGTGCAGTATAATCTATATTTTGGGGTCAGAATATAGTCTACAAAAAGTGAATTTAACTATTAGTTGTAATTCATAACATAACACTACACAATTGGATAGAAGCATTTAGATATCAAACCACTTCTTAACAATGTTTGCCACTGTTTTAGTAACAGCTATTAACTACCACAATGTCATAAAAGAGACTCTATTTTGTCATCATTTAGTTCTTGATATTATTAAGAAAGGTAAATATAAACTCAGCTTGTACTGAGATGCAAAATCTAATTCAACTCTACTCATAGGCACAGATGCAATAAATGCATGTCAAAACACTATTTTCATAAGCAATTGAGCATTTACATTTCAGAGCAGGTTTAAAGAATTATAATTATCCAGTGTATAAGGCAAGAGGACAATTTCCTTAAGAAAATAAAGCTCCACCAAGACTAATAAAAATGCATTTGGGGACCTCATACTAATTTATGATACTGGAAATGAAGATGATCTTAAAATAATGATTTCAGGAGATGAACCATAGAGTAACTTGTGCATGTTCCCATCACCAGGCAATAACTTTAAAATAATCACCTCCTATATTCACACATATAATTATTTCATGTTTCTTATTTCATTAATACGGCTTAGAAAGGCACAAATTGAAGGAAGAATGTATTGCCTTTAGTCTACAGGGGAGGATGGACTTTTGGGATCTATATTGGGATTCACAGTCACTCTAGGAAAGGGATTGGGACTATTGTGAGTGCCAAAGGTTAAGCAGTGTTCATAAAAGGAGAGTTCTCTAATATTTTGGAAGTCGTAATTTCAAAAAAGAAAATTGGATACAAGTAAGCCAATGTGTGGTAAAGCATCAGGAAATAAGAATGGGTGGTAAATTAATGCTCACCACATTGTCCATTGGTTTACCACATTCTTCTCGCAGCTGGCAGTTGTCCTATGACAAATTCTAGCCAATGGGCTGTGAAGAAGAGTAACCTGTGCCATTTCTAAATGAAGGCATTGAAAAGTCTTTATTGTAATTATCCAGGATATCTTTCTTTGTTCTGGTGAAACCGGAAACCTTTGTGCTATTACATAAAGCTCTCATTATCCTTAATCCTTGAGTAAGCACCCTTGGTGTCCCAAAATGAAAATGAAATATGACAAAAACAAACAAACAAAACAACTGGATTACTTTAAGCCACTTAAAAGAAGCCAAGCCTAATCCTCAGGGCACCTAGGAATAGGGTGATAGGAAGCCACATGGACAAGTGAATCTGTGCAGGGTTTCTCAGAGCTTACAACTACTGATCCTCATCAGAGAGGCTCTAGCATGGTCTACGAGTCTTGCTGACAATAGGTAAAAACAAATTTAAAAACAGCATCCCTTGCACATGCCGTTTTAGAATTTTTTATTACATTGCTTTCAGATTTACCAAAATGTTATTGAGAGTTCCCATAGACCCCATTAGGGATATCCTGTTTCCCCTAATGTTAACATCTTACATTAGTATGACACATTTGTCATAACTAATGAACCATCACTGATACATTACTATTAATTAAAGTTCATACTTAATTTGCATTTCTTCAGTTTTTATCCAAAGTCTTTTTTTTCTGGCTCCAGGATGCCATCCAAAATGACATATAATTTTATTCGTCATGTCTCCTTAGACTCTGCTAGACTATGACAGCTTCTCAGGCTTCCCTTGTTTTGGATAAACTTTGTCATTTTGAGGAGAACTGGTGAGAAATTTTGTAGACTATCTTACAATGTGTGAATGTCTAATATTTCCTCATAGTTAGATTGTGCCTATGGATTTGGGGTGGAAACAGCACATCATACCAAGGATAAGTATTATAAAAATGACTTACCACTGATGAAGTTATCCTTAATTACCTTGCTAAGGGAGAGTTGGTTAGGTTTCCCCCCTTATAGTTAATCCTCATCTCACCTTTTCATGTTATACTCCACAGAAGGAAGTCAATCTACTTACTTACATATTTTTATACCTAGACTAGAGGCCCAGTGCACAAAAATTTGTGCACTTGGGAGGAGGAGGTCCTCAGCCTGGCCTGTGCCTTCTCACAGTCTGGGGCCCCTCGAGGGATGTCCACCTGCTGGCTTATGCCCACTCCCTGGAGGACCAGGCCTCTGGGGATGTCCACTTGACAGCGGGGAGCAGGTCTAGCTGCAGTCGAACATCCTTAGTGCTGCTGAGGAGGCGGGAGAGGCTCCCACCACTACTGCTGTACTGGCAGCTGTCAGCCTGGCTTGTGGCTGAGCAGAGCACACCCTGTGGGAGTGCACTGACCACCAGGGACAGCTCCTGCATTGAGTGTCTGCCCCCTGGTGGTCAGTGTGTGTCATAGTGACCAGTCATTCCCAGTTGTTCTGCTGTTAGGGTCAATTTGCATATTACCTTTTTATTATATAGGATAATTCTACCTGGAATTTCATTCTCCACTAATTGAATGTTTTAATGTTTCTTGTTACCTTGTCCTGATGGTATCTATATAAAAGAAGACCTTAGGGTAATAAAGGCTCAAATGGGTAGAAAGATATGTTAAGTTCATCCCCTTTAAACATTTCTATGGAATTTCATCTAATCCTTATATACCTACTCTGACAGCAACTCAGAGACTGAGAATCTGACATCAGAAAGCCAGTACAGTTGGTTTCTGGTGAGGACTTATCTCCTGGCTTGCAGATCACAGCCTTCTCCATTTCACATGACCTCACATAGTCTTACCATATGGGGGAGAGAAAGAGAGTCAGTGAGCTCTTTGTGCTTTTTCTTATAAGGTCATTAACCCTATTAGACCATAGTCTCAATCTTAAAATCTCATTTAACTGTCATTACTTCTTTACATACATATCTACATATATAGCCATGCTGGGAGTTAGGCTTTCAACATATAAATTTTTAGGAGACACATTTAGTCTATCCCTGAAAGTAAACAACTAAAAGCAAAGCCAAGTAATTAATAGAAGACAATATATGATATCTACTTTCTCTCTCAAGCAATACAAATAAAACAACAGCACATTACCAGGGAAAAAAAAATGTTTCATTTTTATCATCTATTTGTCTCTGGGAAAGCAGCAGTTTGTATCTTTCAAATGTGTGCTAGGTGTCAACATGTGATTAGATATAAATCTATTCAAACCAACCCTAAAATAAGGCCCCTTGTATAAACACACGGCGCAATTAGAATGAAACGGTCATCTCAATAGTGCACTGCTAATGAGAATTGCCTCTATGAAATGACTACATTCACTTAATTAAAAAGCCCATTATGGATCTCATTCAAAATGCTGTTCACTGAACTCTTCAAAATAAATTTAATTTGTGTTAGTGGAGTGTTTAGAAGTGTCATTTTTATTTGTTCTCAAAGATGGTAAAACAACAGGGTCTTGGAAAATATAATGAGCCATTCAGCGGAAGTCACGATGAACAGCTCTTACAAGTGGAGGAAGCTTTACCATCCAAAGGGAATTCACCTGGTGTTAAGAAGAGAACAAACAAGAGGTTCTGTTTAATACAAGGGGGGAAAGGAACAATGACAGAAAAGGTATAGCTTTCTCCTACTTTTTTCTTATTAAGCATATTTATAAACTAGGGGCCCGGTGCACAAAAATTTGTGCACTCAGGGTGGAGGGAGTCCCTCAGCCCAGCCTGTGCCCTCTGACAGTCTGGGACCCCTCAGTGGATGTCCTATGATGGCCCCAGTCTGCCAGGCGCCTTTTCTGTGTGTGTGTGTGTGTGTGTGTGTGTGTGGCCACTGGAGACCTGCCCCCAGCCGCATCAGAGGCTCGGAGCAGTCCTCCTGTGTGTGTCTACCTGCTGGGGGCCTGCCCCCAGGCACACCGTGGAGGCTTGGAGCAGGCACCCCCTCTATGTTGATCTCTCAGACTCTTGCCCTCCCCAGCATGTTGTTCTCTTTTTTGAGCTGTGACCAGGGCTGGGTGCTGCCTGCCTCCCAAGCTTGCCTACTGCCCATCTTCCT